>JAOSBK010032447.1:0-11285 GCA_027568895.1 Erythroxylum shatona | reverse complement strand
GAGAATGTATAGAAGAAAAGAAAATTTGCAGAAAAATGAAAGTGCAGAAACTATGTAGAAAGTGATGAAAAACCGTGAGTAATGTGTTGTTTTTGGGTATAGAAATGCTGAAAATAAGAATTGAGAATGAAGAATTTAGTAGGACGATGTAGAAGATGGAAAGTTCAGAAACTTGGAAATGTAGAAACATGATAACATGCATGCGTGAATAGTGATTTGTTTTGATGTTTATATTGAATCTTAGATTTTTGATTTGTTGTGTTATGTTGAACTGAAAGGGGTGTAGAAAAGATGATTCATGCATAAGATGTGTTGTTATGCTTCAAGTAGGATTAAGATGATAGAAAAAAAAACGTGGAATGAAGGAGGAAAGAAGATGGGAAAAGTCTGCAGAAAAGTATGAAATATACGTTAAGGATATATTGTTTTTGATGTTTGTTTGTAATTATGGATTTTGATTTGTTATGGATGATCTGAACTAAATTGGGGGTCGACATGAAGGGAATTAGGGAAGATATAAGTTTGAAATCTAGAAAAAAAAATGAAGGAAGAAGAGAGTAGAATCTGCAATGTTCAGTGGATAAGAAGACAACCTGCATTTTAGAGAGAGAAAAAAGGTGATGGGTTGCATGTAGTTTATGAACTATAGTATTTTTACTGAACAACTTCAAGTCTTTTGGCTATAACTTTTTCATCTGAACTCCAAATAACTTGAAACTTAGATCAATGGATTCCTAAGACATTTTTCTTTCTCTCCATAAAAATTTAGAGCTATCTGAATTAATTTGAAAATGATTGATAGTATGAAAGTGTGGAAGTTTGTTGGAATGTTATGAACTGAAAAATTTTCATGAACATGCTTCTGTATTCTGATTATAACTTGAGTTGTAGATTTCTGAATGAGTTGATTTTTGATTCATATTAAACTAGAGACATAATATAACTTTCTTGAAGAAATATAATTTTGATTATGTCTCTAAAATTTTCAAAATTGGCATGTAATTTAGTCGTAGCCTAAGCAAAAGCACTACCAGGGATAGAAATCATACCCTGTAGTTATTGAATAAACTGTATTGATGTAGGCTGAATTAGATTGATGTGTCTTCACCAAAGTTGTAGCTTATTCTCTTAGCTTTAAATTGATATAAAGCTTGTATTTTTTGGATATCTGAGCTGAAAGATATGAGTTGTACAATTAGAGTGAATGATCATGTACTAGCCAAAAGTTCAAATGTGCATAGTCTGTGGCATTTTATGCATAACTCATTGAATACTAAATCAAATTGGATGATCTTGGAGTTATTAGAAACTTAAAACACTATAGAACAACTTTCTAGAAGGAAGTTTTGCCTAGTTTTGTCATTTACCCTACCAGATTAATTATGAAAAGTTGACCCGAAATCATATAGGTAGAAAATCTGAGGTGGTCAATTAGGTTATGAAATTGATTTCATATTGTTTTATTTTGGTCCAAATTATAAGTATCAATTGTTATTAATGAGGGCTTTGATATCTAATCAATTTGATGATAAAAATTACAATAAAATACCTAAAATTGTCATTGAACATGCATTGTGCATACTTTTTATACATTGATGTGCATAAAAGAACACTTGTGCATTTGTGCAAAAATGTGATATTTGTGAATGTGTTGTGTATATTTTAGAAGAGCACATTAGCCGCCAGTTAGACATTGCCAGACTATCCAGGCAATAGCTTCTTGGAACATACTGTGAGTCAACCTAGATGATTTCCTAGGATTGATTTGATTTGAATGTAATTTGATTTGTTAAACTTTTATTTGTGAGTTGTTTCTAGATTTCGGACCTGAGGTACGAGGAGTTTAATAGTTGGGCATGTATTGGAAGTGTTTTCATTTGATATGAATTCGAAATTTGATTCTTAACGAAAGTTGAATGTCGGACTTAGGTCCGATGACTGTGAAATCTTGTCTAAGCTTTGTATAAGATTGTGATATATGAGATATTCAGAATTTGTTACATTTTATAAAATGCATGCTCAGATAAAGGCGTTGTGTCTTGAGTTGTTAGTATGAAGTACTTCCGCGTAGAGCTTTACTCCGTGATCTATGTTCTGCACGTAGAGCTACGCTCCATGATTTTGTTCTGACTGAGCCCTATGGGCCAATATTTGTATAAGTATGTGATAGACACTCAGTCACAACAATAAGAACTAATGTGAGTCTTATGCATATAGCGTTCATATAAGACTGAAATTCATGAATGATTTACAAAGCTGTAATGAGTGACCGTATGTTATGCCATGTTTTATGAGTATTTGAAAAATAATTATATGTTCTGAATGAATATCTGTGATATATGTTATGTGTATATGTAATCTGGTGAATTCATCAATGATGGTTCACTTATTGAGTTTACAAAACTCATCAAAAATTACAATGTGGCTTTTCAAGTACAAGACAGGAGATCTAGTTCTTTAGTCAGGACTTAAGGAATCTTTTGGATAGAAAAATGACTCAAAGGTCTGTCAACTGACACCAGAAGTTTTGTAGCATTTATTTTGTAGTTTTGTTAGAACCTATAAGAGGTTTTGTACATATGTGTATGATGGAAACAGTGAAAGATTTGTGAATGAATGAAATCAATGGGCTTTAAAATTTAGTGGCTTCCGATTATGTTAGATGATTGTGTAAGTTGGATTTGCTTTTGCTCTAACATGTCATTATCATAGGATATGTAGTTGAATATGCTTGAATGTTTGGGTATGTGCCTTGTGCTAGTGGGATGTTGCATTTTTGGTATCAGAGCATGGTTTGGCATCTTGAGGGACAAATATGAGTTGAGATATGATAATTAGTGAGATATTCCGATAGTGATCACAACTTTTGTTTGTTATAGGTCACCTTTCATAAGAGATTACATTGGAGAGTCAGCTGACATGGAGTCTGTAGGAGTTAATTTAGAGTCTCCTGTACCTGAGTTTGCTCAAATGCCTCCGAGAATTCCTATGAGGTGAGAAGAAGATATGATAAGCTAAGAAAACAAGGGGTTGTGGACTTTTACGAAAGTACAGACCCGGCTGAAGTAGAAGGGTGGCTTGAGCGAACTGAAAGAGTGTTTGGCCAGATGGATTGTGAGACAAATGAGAAATTTGACTATGTTGTCTCACTCCTGCAAGTTCCCACATATCAGTGGTGGAAAACTGTTCCGGACAATACCACCAAACCTTGTAGTTTGATCTGGGAGGATTTCCTGAGAGTGTTCTGAGAGAACTACATGTTGAAGATTTACATGAATCAAAAAATGAAAGAATTTTTAGACCTGAAGTAAGGCAGACTCACAGTGGTAGAATATGAGATAAAATGCAATGAGCTAATAGGATATGCAACTGCATTGATCCCAACTGAAGAAGAAAAATGGAGACGATTTGAGGATGGTTTGAACATGGAGATCAGAACGAGACTAAATATTTTTAACTTGAACAGTTTTACAGAACTCCAAGTGGCCTCGATCAGAATTGAACAATTGTTGAAAGATGGTCAGACAGAGAACAAACAGGAGGTTAGAGGTAAGAGCCAGGATGAGTCTCAGGTTGATTCTAGCAGAAGTTTCAGAAAGTATCAGAACAGATCGTCTCAATTCTAATCTAGATCTAGACAATTTGGACCTTGAGGAAGAGGTAGATTTGTTCAGTTTGGGGGAGGTAGAGAACAGATGCCTGCCAGTCAGTCGCACTAATTTCCTGAATGTGAGCATTGTGGTAAAAAGCACAATGGTGAGTGTTGGCGGATAGCGGGAGCATATTTTCGATGTGGCTCATATGACCATCAGATCAAAGATTGTCCTGAAATGTTGGAAACACAGTTTGGAGCTAAAGGAGGAACTATGACTGAGACCACAGTTCAGCAGAGTAGAGTTGGCAGACCTGCACAGAGAAGCAGAGGTAGAGGTAGGACTCAGTCAGCAGGGCCCAATGTCAAGACTGAGGTGCAGAGCAACCAACTGCAATCTCAGGCTAGAGTCTACGCCATTACCAGCCAGGAGGCGCAGAACTCTCCAGACGTGGTAGCAGGTGTGTTGAATGTTTTTAATTTTGAGACAAATGCAATGGTAGATCCAGGATCTACCCATTCATTCATCACCCCGCATCTGGCATCTAGATTGCATTGCGAGCGAGAGATACTGAAATGTGGATTAGTAGTGAGTACTCCAGTGGGTAATACAACAGTGATCGGTGAGGTATGTAAAAAGTGTATAGTTTGGATTGATCAGGCCGAATTAGAAGCTGATTTGATCATTTTGCAGCTAAGAGAGATAGACCTCATCTTAGGCATGGACTGGCTCATTGCTCATAGGGCAGTGATAAATTGATATACTAAGGAGGCAGTGCTTGAATCCCCTAATCAGTCAAGAGTGGTGTTTTGAGGAGTTAGTCAGGCATTGTCAGCCTGACTAATTTCATTTTTTTAGTGCTTTGAGATTGATCCGAGGTGGATGTGAGGCTTATCTGGCCCACGTGGTGGATACTCGGAATGAGCAAACCATTCAGGATATTCCAATTGTTAGGAAATTTTTGGATGTGTTTCTGGCTGAACTACTAGGATTAACCCCAGATAGGGAGACAGAATTCACTATTGATATTGTCCCAGGAGCCGCTCCTATATTAATTCCTCCATATAAGATGGCGTCTGTTGAACTAAAGGAACTGAAAACCTAATTATAGGAGTTGTTAGATGAGGGTTTCATTAGGCCTAGTGTGTCACCTTGGGGAGCACCGATATTGTTTGTAAAGAAGAAGGATGAAACCCTGAGATTGTGCATTGATTACCGACAGTTAAATCGGATAACAGTTAAGAATAAATATTCATTACCGAAGATTGATGATTTGTTTGATCAATTATAGGGAGCTCAGGTGTTTATAAAGTTATACTTAAGATCGGAATATTATCAGCTGAAGATAACTGAGACGGATGTTCCCAAGAGTGCATTTAGAACCAGATATGGGTACTTCGAGTTTTTGGTAATGCCATTTAGATTGACTAATTCTCCGGCAACTTTTATGACATTAATGAATAAGGTATTTCAACCTTATTTAAATCAATTTGTAATTATCTTTATTGATGACATTTTGGTGTACTCAAATTGTAGAGAAAATCATGTGGCACATTTGAGAATAGTTCTTCAGACAATGAGGGAGAAACAGTTATATGCCAAATTCAGCAAGTGCGAATTTTGGCTTGATCGAGTAGTATTTCTGCGTCACCAAAAGAAAATAGAAGCTGTAATGAAGTGGGAGGCTCCGAAGAATGTGTCTGAGATTCGAAGTTTCCTTAGATTAGTTGGGTATTACAAAAGATTTATCGAGGGGTTTTCAGTGATTTCGACCCCTTTGACAAAACTTTTGAGAAATAATGTGGCTTTCAGATGGAGTGATGATTGTCAGAGGAGTTTTGAGGAGCTAAAGCATCGATTAACTTCAGCACACGTGTTAGCTATTCCATCGAGTTCTGGAGCTTATGTTGTGTACAGTGATGCGTCGCATCAGGGTTTAGAATGTGTACTAATGCAGTATGGTAAAGTCATAGCTTATGCATCGAGACAATTGAGGTCCCATGAATTTAATTATCCAGTTCATGATCTAGAACTTGCTGCAGTAATATTTGCTTTGAAAATTTGGAGATACTACCTGTATGGAGAAACTTTTCAAGTGTACACTAACCATAAAAGTTTGAAATATCTATTGAGTCAGAAAGAGTTGAATATGAGACAGAGAAGATGGATTGAATTGTTAAAAGATTATGATTGTACTATTTAGTATCATACTAGCAAAGCTAACGTGATAGCTAATGCATTAAGTCAGAAGTCTAATAGTAGTGTGGCATAAGTACAGTTATTGAGGTTATCGAGCTTAGTTCAGTTGAGAGTATTGAATGTTGAATTAAATTTGGAGCAAAATGATACATTGATAGCTACCTTGAAGTTGAGACCTGTTTGGTTGAACGAATCAAAGAGGCTTAGAGCAGAGATCTAGATTTAGTGAAGTTAATTGAGAATTGAAAAAGAATCTAAATTATGAGTTTGAAGTGAGAGATGATACTTTGAGGTTAAAGCAAAGACTATGTGTGTCCAATGTTGATAATTTGAGGAAAGAGATTTTAGAGGAAGCATATTTAGCAGTTTATGCTGTGCATCCTGGTACTACCAAGATATATAATATGCTGAAACAACATTACTGATGGCTTGGTATGAAAAAGCAAGTAGTAGAGTTTGTGTCTAAATGCATAACTTGTCAACAGGTTAAGGCCGAGCATCAAGCTCTAGCAGGAAAATTACATTCGTTACCAATTTCGAAGAAGAAATGGAAACGAATCACGATGGATTTCATTATAGGTTTGTCGATGACTCCAAGGCAACATGATTCCATTTGGGTCATTATAGATAGACTGACCAAATCGGCTCATTTCTTGCTAGTGAGAGAAAATCTTTCACTAGATCAGTTAGATCAGCGATATGTGAATGAGGTTATGAGATTACATGGGGTTCCAGTTTTCATAATCTCAAACAGGGATCCTAGATTTACCTCAAGATTTTGGGATAGTTTACAGACAGCTTTGGGTACCAAACTGAATTTCAATACGGCCTCTCATCCTCAGACAGATGGTCAGAGTGAGAGAACGATCAAGATTGTCAAGGATATGCTTAGAGTTTGTGTTTTGGAGTTTTAGGGAGCATGGGATAAATATATAACTTTGATTGAATTTGCCTACAATAATCAGTATCATAGCAGTATTGGTATGGCTCTATATGAGGCGTTGTACTGTAGGAAGTGTCGTTCGCCTTTATACTGAGATGAAGAGGGTCTAAGAATTATCGAAGGCCCAGAGTTGATTCAGGACACTATTGATCAAGTAAAATTGATCCGAAGCAAAATTAAAATGACACACAATAGACAAAAAAGCTACGTGGATCAGCACAGGAGAGATATGGAGTATCAAGTTGGTAACAGAGTATTCCTTAGAGTATCACCCTAGCGAGGTGTACTGAGATTTGGCAAGAAGGGTAAGTTAAGTTCGAGGTATATTGGTCTATATGAGATCATTGACATAATTGGACCATTGACTTATAAGTTAGCCTTACCTTCAGAAATAGCTCAGCTATATAATGTGTTTCATGTAAGTATGCTTAGGCAATATCGATCGGATCCAACTCATGTGATACCAACTCAGGAGATTGAAGTCTCTAGTAATATGAGCTATGCTGAAGAACCTATGAAGATAATTGGCTATCAGAATAAACAACTGAGGAATTGAGTGATCCCAATAGTGAAAATCCTTTGGAAGAATCATTCGAGTAAGGAAGTCACATGGAAAACGAAGGAGCACATGAGGAATCAGTACCCCTACCTATTTGATCATTCAGGTAAGAATTTTGAGGACGAAATTTTTCTTAGGAGGGGAGAGTTGTAACATCTCGTTACCCATGTTAGGGCTAGAATTGTGAATTATGAGAAATTTATGAGAAATTAGGAAAATGTACATTAGGCATTAGTAAATTGTGACATGCACATTTTTGCACATTCACAGGACTGCACATGCATTTATTGACATTTCTAGGTATAATTGAGTTATTAAATGTGATTAAAATGTGTTTTGAAAATTGTGAGATTATTTAGGGTATTTTGAAATTTTTGGTGAATTTAGTGAAAAGTCATGATTTATGGACCTATGAAAGAGTGACACGTGGAACTCGTGTATAAGTGACAAATGGTTTGTTTGTGTGATGACAAGTGTAAGACATGCAAGCCTACATGCAGCTTGTGTTTATGCGTGGTTTATGCTGAGATTAGGAAAAGATCACTATAGCTTATGTTCTTCACTTAATTCTCTTCACTATTTTCATTACCGAATAACTATTAAATGTGCCTTTGTGTTTTTTGAGTTACTCTGTGGAATTTACAGTTGAACCCAGTAAGTAGTTTTGTTGATGTTTAGTTTCTGGTGTAAATATATACATGCATGCATGGGTTTGGAAATTAAGGTATATGTATATGTTCTGTCCGATTTGAGAGAGAAAACAGAATAAGGATATTTTGTTTTTGCAAAGTTGTTTGAGGAATCAGATGTTGTAAGATATTGTTGAGTTGAGTTGGAGTTAAATGAATCATTGAAGTTGTTCTTAAGAAGAGTGCAAAATTCTGGAAAATGAGTTATTGCATAAACAAAAAATAATGGAGTAGTTTCAGTGTTAATGCAGAGTTGTTAAAAATTGCTGGAAACCTTGTTGTTGAACTATGATTTTGATGATGACTAGTGTTAGAGATGAATTCATACATGAGAAAGTAAAGTAGTAGAGTTTTGGTGAATGCATGTGTCAAATGGCTTAGATGAGGAGTTGAAATTGTGAAATCTGGGAATAAAATCTGAAAAGTTGGGAAGACGATTCTTCTGTGAAAGTTTGCCACGACTAACACTCTTGGGTCACTGCGGCTAATTCTTTTTAGTTCACCGCAGTCAACCTTTGAAAATTTTCGAGAAATTTTCGTTTCTGGAAAAGTTTGTCGTTGCCAACTTCCTTGGTTCACCACGACGAAGTCTTGTCCTAGACAACTCGAATATACTTCGGTATTTTGAACATATCTTGCTCTATAGTTATCCAAATGGGATGATTTTAGATTTGCAGTAAACTAGAGAATAGGGCTACAAATTTTCTGAAGAAATTGACTTTTAATTCTATCTCTAAGCATTTCAAAATCTAGCTTGAAATTGAGTCTTGACTAAGGCTGTAGTTCTATACGAGACAGAAATCATGTTCTGTTGTTATTGAATAAACTATATTGATAGAAGCCGAATTAGACATAAGTGTCTTCACAAAGGTTGTGTTTCATTCTCTTAACTTTCAATTAGTATTAAGTTTGTAATTTTTGGATATCTAATATGAAAGATATGAGTTGTACAATTAGAGGATATGATCATGAACTAGCCAAAAGTTCAAATATACATAGTCTGTGGTATTATGAGCATAACTCATAAAATACTAAATCAAATTGGATGATCTTGGAGTCATTAGAAACTTATGGGAGAACAACTTTCTAGAAGGAAGTGTTGCCTAATTTTTTCATTTACTTTATTAGATTAATTATGCAAAGTTGACCCGAAATCACGTGAGTAGAAAATCTGAAATGGTCAATTAGGTTATGAAATAGATTTCACATTGTTTTATTTTGACCCAAATTATAAGTACCAAATGATATTAATGAGGGTTTTGATATCTGATCGATTTGATAATGAAAATTACAATAAGATACCCAAAATTATTATTGAACATGCATTGTGCATACTTTCTATACATTGATGTACATAAAAAGAACACTTGTACATTTATGCAAAAATATAATGTTTGTAAATGTGTTTTGTATGATCTAGAGGAGCCAAGTGGATGCCATACAGACATTTCCAGACCATCCAAGTAATAGCATATTGGAGTGTTTTGTGAGTCAACCTAGATGATTTCCTAGGATTGATTTAATTTGAATTTAATTGAACTATTTGTGAGTTATTTCTGGATTCCGTACCTGAGATCCGAGGAGTTTAATAGTTGGGCATGTATTGGGAGTGTTTTGATTTGATATAAATTTGACATTTGATTCTCAACGAAAGTTGAATGCCGAACTTAGGTCGGATGACTGTGAAATCTTATCTGAGCATTTGTATAAGATTGTGATATATGAGATATTCAGAAATTGTTGCATTTCATAAAATGCATGCTCAGATAAAGGTGTTGTGACTTGAGTTGCCAGTATGAAGCGCTTCCACGTAGAGCTTTGCTCGGTGATTTCTGATTTTGCACGTAGAGCTATGCTCTGTGATTCTATTTGACTGAGCCCTATGGGCCGGTATTTATATAAGTTTGTGATAGGCACTCGGTCACAACAATAAGAAAGAATGTGAGTCTCATGCATATGACATTATAAGACTGAAATTTATTGAATGATTTGCAAAGTTGAATAAGTGATAAATTAATGTAATTTATTTGCTATGCTTAGCAATGTGAACTGTGTGACCTTATAATATAACATGTTGTGTGAACATCTAGAATGTGTTTATGATCTAAATTAGTGTCTGTAAAATATGTATTATATGTATGTGACCCGGTGAATTCATCAATAATGGGTCACTCATTAAGTTTGCAAAATTCATAAAAAATTGCAATGTGACTTTTCAGGTACGAGACAGGAGACCTAGTTCCTTAGTCAGGACTTAAGGAATCTTTTGGATAGGGAAATGGCTCAGAGGTCTGTCAGCTGACGCCATAAGTGATATAGTTTTTGTTATTTTTTGTAGTTTTTCTAGAACCTGTATAAGGTTTTGTAAATATTTGTTTAATGGAAACAATGTAAGCTTTATGAATGAATGAAGTGAATGGTTTTAAAAATTTAGTGACTTTCGAGTATGTTAGATGATGCCATGTGTAAGTTAAAATTGTTATTGCTCCAACATACCATTTTCATAGGGTATGTACTTGAGTATCCTTCGGGTATTCGGGTATTTACCTTGTGGTAGTGGGATGTTACATCAAAGATGTTAGTTTAGTATAATCCACATGCATAATGGAATTATTAGAATTCTTGATGCCTAATATGTTCCAAAGCTTTAAAAAATTGAATTATATGGACACTTTTAATGGTCAAGGGCATAAGCTTTTTTATGATGATCAACAGCTTAAAGTGTTAGAGTGCATTATAATTATGACGAAAGGAAGATTATCACTAAAATTTATGTCTTAATACAAAAAATAAAGGGATTAGTGATTGTCTCTCAATCTTCGATGGAATGATGTTATTACAAAGTTGTGGCATCATACATGACTGAGAAAGGACTTAAAATATTAAGTAAGAAAAGATTGATAGATGAAGTTGTACCTAGGAAGATGAAATTTTACATGTCTTGTGTCATTGCCAAGCAATAGAGGACCAAATTTGATTATGCTAAGTACACTTCTACTAATTATATTGATTCAAATTTATGGGGTATACTCTAATTCAAACTCAAAGAAGATGCAATTATTTTGTTACTTTCATTGATGATTATTTTGGAAAAGTTTTGTGTACTTTTTGAAATCAAATGATGAAGCGATTGGAAAGTTTAAAGAGTGAAAGATTATGGTTAAAAAATACACAAAAAAATAGTTCATGACACTCAGAGTAAATAATGAGTTGAAAATTTATAATAAACCATTTAATGAGTTCTACAGGAAGCTATAGTGAGGCACCATGTTGTACGTCATATAGCATAAGAAAATAGAGTA
>JAOSBK010032446.1:0-11285 GCA_027568895.1 Erythroxylum shatona | reverse complement strand
CCGCTGGATTAAATGGACGATAGGGATCTATTCGATGGTCGTCCATCCCGTTCGCTCTTAGTATATATACTTAATGAATAACGCAATAGAATGGTTCGTACTACCTAACTAAGTTTCATTAAGTTTATAACAATTTGAATGAAATTCTAATTTGCCACCCTAGGAACCTCTTTACACGAACTAACATAGTTTGATTTAAGGTTTTATTAATCTAAAAATGACATAGTTTAGTTTAAAAAATTAATGAAACTTAACTAGTTAGTTAATTAAGTCTGATGTGTATAAGTGTTTATAGTTTCTGTCTTATGTGACAAGTCACGCCAACAACATTAGCGAAAATACTAACATTGGGCTAGAATTGAAAAAAAAATGAAAATTTGAGTATTTAATTACTAATTTTTAAAGTTCGAGGTACAAATTGCAAAATTGACTAAAGTTTAAGATTTTTTTGTAGTTAACCCTTTCTTTAAATTCGGCCAGCTTACAAATCTTTTTTCAAAGGGAGTGGTT
This sequence comes from Erythroxylum shatona, assembly GCA_027568895.1. Classification (NCBI taxonomy): domain Eukaryota; kingdom Viridiplantae; phylum Streptophyta; class Magnoliopsida; order Malpighiales; family Erythroxylaceae; genus Erythroxylum; species Erythroxylum shatona. The sequence continues at coordinate 10,775 of JAOSBK010032446.1, read as the reverse complement.
TAATGATTTAATGATTATTACGAATATTCAAATATTTAATTTATATGTACTTAAAATTGAACTTTCAAATATTTCTTGTTATAAAAAACCTACCTGAATTTGAATTATTCAAACTTCACATAATTGGCACCATACTCACTGGCATGTAAGATTGTACCCTTAAATACAAAGTGAAGTTTATCTGGACAAAATTTTAAAGGACTTTCTATTGTAAGAGTGTGATACACAATACATCCAATCTTGTAACTATTGATTTATGTCTTATAGCCAATCAATTAGTTGTAGTATAGTGACATAATTATTTAAAGACAGTTTTATTTTATACATATTCAAATGTATATAATAAAGTCTATAGGATAAATGTATATTACAAATAAAATTATAATAGGATTGTAATGATGATATTTATATTGCATTTATATATTATCTCTAAATTATTTCTAATCATTGTTCTATTAAGACTGGATATTAATAAAGTGTAAAAAGACTTACAAATGTTATATTTCTTTCTTATGAAAGAAGGAGTTGATTTCATAGACTAAAGTATGAAGATGCTTATATAAACGTACTAAGTACTTATTAGATAACAAGTTCACTGAATTGACCCTATATAAGAATTCCATTTAGAACGTTACTTGTATATCTACAAAAATTCTAATTGTGATGATTGTATAAGTGATTATTTGACTTGAGATCTCCATAGCTATCACATGTAGGGATTCTTATATTTTATACTTTTTAAAACTTATTGTATCCAAAGGTAACTCAATTGGTGTTTATAGGACAGAGCATGAACTTTATTGAGATAGTTAAGTGATTAATATAAGATTTATCATCATAAAGTGATTAAGGAGAATAGTTCATTATTTTCAATTAGTATTGATTTGAGAAATCTTTGACCAAGGTGAAATGATGCTTTGTATATAGTTTACAAATATCATTAATAGTATTAATTAGTAATGGTGGAGAATTGATATGATTGAACTCAAATAAAGTAGACATTATTTTTATACTTTATGTCTAATCAGAATATTATATGATGAAAAGGTTGAATTTTATGAAAAACCATATATATAAAGGTTAGTCAAAATCACTTTGACACTCTTAAATATTTAAGTAATCATAATATATTGCTAGATATCAATCTTGATCTAAAGACTTAAATTTATCTTTAATTGGAGAATTAAAGATAAATTAAATAAATACGTTAATGACCAAGTTGTAGGACCTGTCTTGGGGCAATGACTAGAGAAAGTGCACCACATCATTCACTGTACATCTATGACTTCAATGATGTCTAGAAAAATTATTCATCAACCAAACAAGATTTATTGACAGTAATTTTTACTTTGGAAAATTTTCAACCTTACTTACTAATTTAATACTAAATATGATATATAATTATAATTTATATCCACTGCAAATATATTTGGAAACCTAATAAGTCATTCACAAGGAATGAGTTGAAAGGAGAAAAAATATTTTAATCAAGCTGAACTTGACTATAAAGTTTGAGAAATTTATGATTAAATACGAGATATTTAATAAATAAGGATCAATATATGAAATTGGATCTTATTTAGATATAATTAGTATTTAATTAAAATCAAATATAATTTTAATTAAAGTTTAATTAAAATTATAATTAAATTCCTAAAACACCTAAAGTCTACTATAGATAGACTTAGGTTCCAAGGTTGCTAACATTCTTTATTTAACTCTCTTTATAATAGTTGCATAATTTTCTCAATAAGCTTTGTAGACAATGTTATGAATATCGATTGGGTTCTACTATTGTACTATAAGGATACTGGTCAATACCGAGTATCATTTCAGGTAATTTTTTAAATTTATGAAATATTTCCAAAAAATTTAAAATTAAAAGTAGTCCATTAGTATATTATATTGTATACTACATAATTTTACATGAATCTTGTCTCAAAAATCATAATAATAGAAATTTAAAATAACTATAATTTATTTATTTTATTATCATTAATTTTCCCATATTTTACATTTAAATAATAGCCACAATTAATATGAAAAAAGATCATTTAATCATCATACAAATATAAAATTAAGAACAATACAAAATATTTAAAATATTACACTTGCATCATATAATAAATAACAATTACATCAAATAAAAACAATAATAAATATCAGTTACTCTCTAGCAATTAGAATTTACAACAAGAGTTTGTGCCAAAGATTCAACTAGAAGTAAAACCTGAAACAAAAATATTTACAATTATATTGCATATATAGAATTTAACAAATACATCAAATATAAGTAAAATTAAAAGAAGAGAAAAACAAAAACTTGGAACTTCATTTAATCAGATACGGAATATCTGTTATAATTGCATTAACCTCAATTCTCATTTAGTACAAAATCCTCATTATTAAGAGGAGTTTCATCGTTCATTGCACCAAATGACATGTCAATGCTTTCCCATCTAAGATTATCTTCCAAATCACTCTCATATATCAAATCAGGTTCCTCATAAACCCAATTCACCGAAAGATTGATATTATCAATGCAAATTGGATCTACTGAACTACTTATTCTATTAAGAGTCCTAATAAATAATAAAATTAAATTATTAAAAATTATAAGAAATTATATTTAACTTACTAATGATAGTAATATACCTTTCCTGAAGTTTTAAAATGTATCGAACAAAGACTAAGTCACTCAATCTTTTATGCTTCAATCTACTTATTTTATTAAATTGGATGAATTCAATTGTGTTCCAATTTCTTTCACATCCTATTCCACCCACACATTATCTTAGAATTTGAATTTCAAACCTCTGCAATTCTAAAACACCATTTTTAAATTGGTCTCACCAAGAAACTATAAATCGTAAGACAACAAAAGTAGCTTTATAAACAAAATAAAGCGATGACTAATTTTCAACAAGTAACAAAAGTGGAAAATATATACCTTGATAAAGTTTTGTTTTTCAACGAATAGCAATTAGCATCTCAAAAATTCCCTTAAGCTTCCTTATAAATCTTTTTATGAGAGCTTAGGAGATCTTACATCATCTCATTGGCAACAATTGTTATGATAGTTAATAGCATTCTCCTATTAACTTCAAATTTCTTTGTAAAACCTCGTCTGAAATAGATACTAGGATTCAAAAATAGCCCAGCTGGAAACAATAAAGAGTAAAGTTGCTTCTCTCATCTCTCATGGATGACTGCAATATATGGTATTTATAAAAAAAGACCTATTTTCAGATTGGCTTTGATTGTTTCATTTGCTCTCTCCATGACATCTTAAAATTAACTCATTGTTGCCTTTTCATCACCATCAGTTAGATGAAATACCCTCACCAAAGACTCACAAACTCAGATGACAAATTGACATTGAGACTAGCATTTTGTATCTTCAAGTATAATTTTAGAAACCTCCAATCCAATTAGACCTAGAATGCTAAGGTATAGCTCATTTATCGCTTGTAAACATTTGCCTCAACTCCTTCCTCATCATAATAAAACACTAAAGTGATACAAATTTTGTTAAAAATCTTGTAACAAGAGGACGACACAATTTCTTACCATTGGTAAAATCCTTTCCCATTAAATTCAAGACATTTGCAAGATTATAGATGAATTTGATCATTGTTTTTGCCTTCTGCACAGTCTCATCAATAATAGGAAAATACCTAGCATCTCCTATATTTTTCAACATTAAGTCAATGAAATGTGCAGTACAAGGAGTCCAAAAAAGTAATTATACTTGCTTTGTAATCTTCTTCTAGCTGCTTTATAGTAGAATCATTGTCAGTAATGAACTGAACAATATTTTCTGGCCCTATTTTATTCACAAATTTATCGAATATTTTAAATAAAATATTAACATTCCTAACAAGGCCAGATGTATCAATAGACTTAAAAAAACATTGAGTCATTTGCAAAATAAACCAAAAAATTAATAATAGACTCATTTCACCTATTTGTCTACCATCACACATGATTGAGTACCCATAAGTAGCCCAACTCATTCTTCTTTCATCCAAATAACTAAATTTCTTAAACAAGGCTACTCAATTAATTAAAGGAACTTTGTACCCCAAACTGTAAGAGGCTATAGCATCTACCATAGGCTGCTAATAATAAGACCAGTAAGCATTGAATGTTATACCTGAATCATACCACCATCTAGCAATTATCATATCCTCTTAATTATAGGACACTACGAATTGAAGGCTGAGCTCTACGAGTTATTTGTGGTGCAAAAAAAATCGACACCTGCCTTCTTCTTTTCTTAGCATTAGGTCCAGATGTAACATTCACTTCTCGTTGGGTAGGAATACTAACATCTTTGACATTTCCACTATCATCTTGAATACCAATAAGAGAAATTCTACCACTAATTTCAAAATTCAATCTCTCCTGTCTGTTTTTCTCGTGTTGATACTCTTCAAACAAAGTTTTTTATTTGTCATTTCATATCATGGCTCACTTTTTTACAAGGTTCCACATCTCCTTTAGCCCTAGCTAAATATTTTTTTAATCTCATGATTCCTGTACCTTGCAAATGCTTGCTACAAAATAAGGGAAAGGTATGATTCTTCTTGAAATGGTTGAATTATTAAAAGTACTTAAACTTCCTTCCATTGTTCTGTAAAAATAAATAAACATGTATGTAAAAATACAAAACACATAATTTCATTATCAACTACTATAACAAAATATGTATTGCTTAACTCAAAAACCCAAACTAACTTACACAATACACATATACATCTTATATAATATAACTCATTTGTATGATTACATTATACACAATTGAATTCCATCCAACAGAATTAACTAATAAGTTTAAAATCGACAATTCGAGTATTCATCATACTCAGTTACACAATGCACATATACATCTTATACAATGTAACTCATTTTATATGATTACATCATTCAATCATAAACTAAAGACATACACTTACAACTATAACATATTCAACTTCAACCATAACTCATAACTATAAGTTTACAACTTACTTTGGTAATCTTATAATTCAACTATAAATTAATATATTTTGTTTACTTATATAACTCAATTTATAATGCTTAAAATTAGTTTGTTTTCTTAACTAATTTAGTTAACATTATTACCAAAATCCTAATTACCAACTTTAATTTAACAATCTTTCATTAACCAATTTTAATCAAATTCTTAGTTTCTTACCTAAATTTTCCAAAGCATTAATTTTCTTTATAAATTGACAATGTCTAAATTATATTGAAATTGAACCAACTCATACAGACAATGCCAAGTTTCAAATCCAAATTTTCTAATGCATTAATTTTCTTCATAAATTGATAATGTCTAAATTACATTAAATTTGTAACATCTCGTTACCCATATTAAGGCTAAAATAGTAAATGTGACAGATTAATGAGAAATTAGGAAAACGCATCTCATGCTCATGCATTACACAAGATGCACATGCACATGAATATTAAATCTTTGCATATAAAGATAATTATACATGCATTCATTGAAAATTTCCAGATATAATTGTTTTTATATGTGAATATATTGGAAAATGTGGTTTTTATATGTTGAAAATTGATTTGGGGAGTATATAAATTGATTTAGAATTTTTGAAAAATTTTGGAGAAATTTCTAGAAATTATTGGGCATTTTTGAACTAAGAAAATTGTCAAGTGGCAAAACAATTGTTAAATGGTAGCAGAAATTATTGTCCAATGGCAATGAAAATTTTGATAAATGACTTTAGGCTTTAATGACAATTGTCATGAAAAATTTGGAAGACAATTAGATTAGAAATTAGAGACTTCTAGACTAGTTTTTAATAAGGGCCCAAATGGGGCCATAGGAAGGTGACAAGTGTCACTACCACTCACCACTCCTCTCTCTCATGATTCTTTCACTTGAAAGACCAAGTTAATTGTTATGTCTTTCATTTTTAACTCTTGTCTTCATCTTTTTTGTGGCCTTCTCTTCTCCTTCTTCATGAATTGTGTTGCCAACCATCACCAACGTTGAACCTTGCTTCCATCTATCAAATGCTACTTCAATTCTATTTTTTCTTCCATTTGTCACTAAAAACCTAACCCTACCACCTTTAAAAGATAAAGATCATATGATTCTTGGGAGCTAAGGCTAATTATTTTTTAAGCTTTGAAGCTAAATCAAGTAAGTTATGCTTTAAATATCATGTGTATGGTTAAATGAAGCTAGAGTGATGAGTAAATTAAGATTGATGACTTGATTATGCAATGTGTATGTATGTGTCATGGGTGATGAAACTTTTACGTGAAAGTCTTGCTTTTGTATATATATGATGAGTAATAATTCATATATTGTTATAGAGACGATGTTGAGGTTGAATGATCATCAAAGTGGTGTGTAGATGAGTGCAGAAAATTTGTTTATGAATGGGTAAATATATATGTTATGTTTTGGTTAATGATCAAATATGGATCATAGATTGGTTTGTTAATACTACGGAGATGAAATGGAGTTGAGAATGAGGAATAAATGGAGTAAAAAAGATGATCTTTGTATGAGTTGTGTTAGGGTAAGATTTGGAAATAAAAGTGGTAGTTGATCTAGAAAATGTGGCAGCAACATGATCTCTAAATATGCTTCTATGTTTTAGCCATAACTTTTTCTCTAGTTATCCAAATGATATGATTCTTAGTTTGGATTAAACTAGAGACATATGGTTATATTCTTCATGAAGACATTGAATTTAAATTCTATCTTTAAGAGTCCCAAAATTTGACACAAAATTGAGTATTGGGCAAAGTACACTATTGAATGAATAACTGATATTTGGTTTGTGAGGATTTAGAGAATTTTGGGTAAATTTTCATATTTATGGGTACTGTGAATTTTTGGTGAATGAGTTGAATGGAAATGGAGTAGAAAGTTTAGAAATGAAAATTGAAGTGTCGGATTTAGAGAAGGAAGATACATTAGGGAAGTTGGCTGAGAATGAAACAAAGAAAAGATAAAGAGAGGTAAAAGTTTGGTCTGAAATTCCTTGATTAAACTGTATTGATATAGGAATATTTTGATAATATGGTCTATTCATGTTGTAGATAATTCTTTTAGCTTTCCATTGATATAAAGTTTGCAATTTTTAGAGTTCTAGATCAAAAGTTATGGAGGTTTGAAGAAGAGCGGGGCAAAAACAAAAATTCAGCAAGAAGAGGAAAGTCACCCTTGTGCATAAGCACGACGGTGACTTTGCATGGGAAAAATTGCAGGTTACCCTCATGCTTAAGCACGATGGTGACTTTGCATGGGCGAGTTAAAAGTCACCCTCGTCCATAAGCATGACGGTGACTTTGCCTGAAGTAACTCACCCTGAACACCTTTGTTTCTTTCAGCTATATCTTCTTTGTCCGTCCTCCAAATGACATGAGACTTAAACCATTGGACTTGTAAGACATTGATATTCATCTTCACTAAAAATCATATCCATCTAAGGTCATTTGGAAGAGATTGATTGATTGAATTGGAACGAAAATGATGAACAATTATGTAACTTCATGACTGGAGAATTATCAATGACCATGCTACGGTGTTTTGACAATAACTTGATCTATAGTGATATAAATGAGATTAATCTTGATTTAAATTAAACTAGAAACATAGGGCTACAATTTTTATGAAGTGATTGAATTTGAATCCTGTCTCTACAATTCCATATTTTTGAATTAAAAATGAGTATAGGATACTATTTTAACTTATGAACAGTCTGAATTAATTGGAGTATAACATTCGGAATACTGAACCAAATTGAATTATCTTGGTTTCATTAGAAACTTAATACAATGGGGAACATTTTTCTAGAAGTTAGTATTGTTAAATTACTTCATTTTCATGATCTAATTGATCATGGAAAATAGACCCAAAGGTCTAGAATTTTAGAGAATTTATAAGAAGAAATTAGAGTTTTGATAATATGTGATCATGTAATGTTGGAATAATATTAATGAGTGAATTGTTGGTATTAAAGTACCAAATACATGCATTTAATGGAGATGAAGGGGTCCATATGATTAAAGTTGTGATTTAAAAAGAGAAGTAAAGTGTATCTAGTAAAAATGAACGAGAAATGAGTTATTATGAAAGCAAATGATGCAAAAAAAAGAGAGTGTGATAAGATGTGAAATTTGATAATATACACAGAATTGTCATGAACATCCATCGTACATATTCCATAGACACACGTGTGCATAAATGAATGCTTATAATTGTGCAAAGTTATTAATGTGAGTGCAACGTGTGTCTTGCATAAATAGGTTATGCAGATTAAAAGTTCGCATTTGGATATTTCCAGAATTTGGAAGCAAATGCTACTCTAGAGCGTACTGTGAGTAGACCTAGATGGTCTCACTTCGTTGTTTGCCTTGTTTGAATTTTTTATTAATTGACTACTGGATGATGTTATGAATGTGATTGATTGTGTTGGTTTCCGAACAGAAGATCTGATGAATGTGAAGTATGAATGAAATATTGAAATGCTCCTTGTATGTGAATTGGATGAAATATGTGATACATGACTTGATTGTTAAATGCCAGACTTAATTCCGAAGGAAAGTGTGATCATGCATACAAATGAAAAAGTGATACTCAACTCTAATGTTGAATGCCAGACCACTGTCCGATGATATGTGAGTGTGAGTGAATGAGAATATGCAAATGTGATTGAGGCATTCCATTTCATGAATGCATGAAACATAATGGTAGTTGTGACCAGAGTAGCCACCGATCAGAACTTAAAGCTCAACGTATGAAAAAGAGCCTCGAGCTCAAAAGTGATTAAGAGCCTAAGGCTCACTATATAAAATGAGCCTTGTATCCCCTAATAGAATAAGGGACAGTTAGTAATGAGTCCGATATCCAATGGATACGGGACAGTTTAGGCACTCGGTCACAACAAAGCAACAAATAAAAAGTGGGCCTCATGTGCACTGCGTATGCATAATATGAATGATTATAGTGTATTGAAAGTGAAATGTGATATGTTGTGAACGTGAATATGTGTTATATGACTATATGAGTCGATAATGGTCACTCATTAATTTCGCAAAACTCACCCAAAAATTGTAAATATTTTTCAGTATCATAAGAATACCCCATTCGGCAAATGGGGGTATACTTACACAATATAAGTAAAGGATAGAGGTCGGGATCAGTTCATATCTGCATTATACTTCTTTATTTTCATATTGAATTGTATATATTCCGAAATTTTTTTGTATCGAATAATGTATTTAGAAACTTTTGCACAATGTGTATACAAATGTATTTATATTGTAATGTAAAGACATTATGACTAAAGTGTTTTGTATTTGTAATGGGCCTCCAAATAGCTATTGAAATTTTGTTGATTGTATTGTTATGATTGAAAAAGATTACAAATAAAGTGGAGTTTTGACTGATTAAGTGCTCTAGCATGCTACCCTCACGGGGTACGGACTCGGATATCACTCAAGATGTCGGGTACATGTCTTACAGGAGTGGGGTGTTACATGGATAGATATTACTACATCGCAATTAATTTATGTTTTCATGATTTTATATCGCCTTTAAAATATGTATTAGCTACTTGTATTTAAATATGACGTCATTTATTAATGTTGTTAATGTTTTCACATCCAATTGTGTCTATGTAGTGCTTATTCATTATTTCGGCCTTTTATTATTTAGAACATTTTGAAGTTTCAATATTGTATATGCTTTTGATATAAATTTCATATTTTATAGTTAAATTTGTAACATACAAAATGCCACCCTGAAGAGAGTCGTGCTTTTGGAATCAAGCTATGGATAATGCTTTGGTTGACGTATACTTATACCAGCATCGACAAGGCAATTATGTTGGTGGGACTTTCACGACGCATGCACTTGATACAATTGAAACTAAACTAAAGGAAAATTTTCCAGATAAAGGAATCGATAAGGAAAAAATAAAAAATCGAAACAAGATTATTAACAATAAGTAGAGTAAGTGCTTTGATTTATTTTCAAATGGAGAAAGTGGATTTGCATGGAGTTTGTTAACAAGTATATGGACTGCTGAGCCAGAAGTGTGGGAGACCTTGATCCAAGTGAACTTGTTTATTATTTTATTGGAAGAAAATATGATATATGTTGTGATTTGGTTGATTCATTAAGTTTTTTTGTAACAGGCTAAACCAGAAGCTACTGAGTGGAGATAGAATCCTTTTCATAACTATGAGAAGATGGTAGAGATTTATGGATGTGATAGAGCAACTGGCAAGCATGTTGAAACAGCACAGGAGATAAGAAGGCGCACCATTTCTATCCATAGTTGGTTTTCTGACACTAGGGATGGAAATGATGATATTTGGACTCACAATGACTTAAGTTTTGAAGATAATGTAATGATAGATGGTGATTGCACTAAATCTCCAATGGGAATGCCAACTCATTCACAAAATGCAAACCCAGGAACATTATAGGAAAGGAAAAACAGGGCAAATGATGGTGAAGATGTTGGATCCCGATCTTTTAGTGGGATTTTGAATTTTTAAAATAGCATTAAGTGAGGATTTTGTGGTGAATTAGTCACGTGCAAAGAAAAAGACAATTTATGAATTTGAATGATTGTGTTTAATGTTCTATTTGAGCAAGGTTAGTTTGAGCAATTAGCAATGAGATGTTTAGGTTAATGTATGAAATGAGTGTTTTTGTATATGTATTGTGTTATAGATGTTATTGGGCTTTAAGGAAATTGATGAGAAAAGAATTGATT
>JAOSBK010032445.1:0-11287 GCA_027568895.1 Erythroxylum shatona | reverse complement strand
TCATATTAGGACGATTTCAAAGAGAAATTTTGAGATCTACAACTTTGAAGAAGACCTTGAGGTCAGATTTTATCATCAAAAGGGTCAAAATGTACCAGATAATAGGAGTAGAAGAAATCAACTGAAAAAGCAGAAGAATGAAAAATGACAGAAGAAGTGAAAAAATTGCTATAACTTTCCTCTACAGATATCGGAGTTAGGTTTTCTTTATATGGTTCGAAAGAGAACTCCAAGATTTACAAATTTCATGGAGACCTTGAAGACAGATTCTATCGTTTGAATGATCAAAAATGGAATAGAAGATAGGCCAGGAAAAACAAAAGAAACAAAACACAGAAGATAGCAAAAAACAGAAGAAGTTCATAAACATTAACCCAGAAGAAGCAAAAGACAGGAGAAGAGAAAAACACAGAAGAAGACACGTCAGCAAAACACAAAAGAAGACGCGTTAGCAAAACACAGAAGAAGACGCGTCAACAAAACACAAAAGAAGTAAAACCCAGAAGGAAAAAAAAACTCAGAAGAAGACATGTCAGCAAAACACAGAAGAAGACGCGTCAGCAAAACATAGAAGAAGATGCGTAAGCAAAATACAAAAGAAGACGCGTCAGCAAAACACAGAAGAAGACGCGTCAACAAAACACAGAAGATAGTAAAACACAGACGATAGCAAAACACAGACGATACACAACACAAAAGGAGATGATATCATCACAAAGAAAACCCAGAAGGAGATGACGTCATCATAGAAGAAGCAAAAGACAGAAGAAGCTACTCCTCTATTACACATCTTCCCTTATAAGGACCATGACTTTCGGACTAGAAGTCCAAAAATTTCATACTATATAGCATTGGAAAGCTAAAAGAAAGATATACAAATCTCAAGAAGGAAACTTTGCCAAAATCTATCTAGATCAATCCCAATTTTCCCCTAAAGTCTGAAGATAAATTTTACATTTATCCACCAATGTGCTACACTCAGTTCTCACTTCATGACAAATTTTTAGACTCTTAGAGACAGAATTGAAATGTTTTCATAAGAAATGTAGCCATATGTTTCTAGTTTAATCCAAATCAAGAATCATCTCGTTTAGATAACTAAAGAAAAAGATATGGCTAACAGACCGAAGCATACTCAATAAACATTTTTTTAATCAACCACTCATTTTGTTTCACATTCTTTCCTTAACACAAAATCATACTAAGACTACTTTTTTTACTTCATTTACTCCTCATTCTCAACTTCATTTCAAATCAATATCACCCATAAAGAAATTTATAATCCCTGACTAATCAAGAATACCAATGACAGAACATAAGCATATATGCATATTCCTCATCAACTTACTATACATATGCAACTTCATTTTTGGCTTTCATTGTACTTCTAACTTTCACCTTAATTCTTCGTACTTCAAAATTTTTTATCCACTAGAAACACCAAAGCAAAATTTGGATATATCCACATTTCTCATTCGCTACTGTACCCTTGCCTATCAAATTCTTAGTTCAAGAATTTTCATTCATTTGTTCTTTACTCATGACTACTTGCCAAAATTTCTCCTTCAAATAGTTCTGACTTCTATGAAACGTTCGGGATCCAACACTTAAGCATTGTTGATAGATACCTTCGAAGCAATAAAGGTTAAATTGATTAATAAGGTCCCAATCAAAATCATATTTAGGAGGTTCATCTATAGGTGGATACATTTTATTACTGATTTCAATTTGCATATATGCTATTCGAGATAGTTGTACTTCTGTTTCCTTGAGATTGTCCCCTTTTTAAAGATAGGATAATTACTAAAAATCTTGATAAAAATTTATCTTTCTTTTGTGAATTTTTTCTTGTATTTTTTTATACAAGGATAAATCTTGTTGGAAATTCAAAAAGGATGTTTAAATTAGTTAGATAAATTGTGTCTACTAATCTAGTTTGGAAGAAAAGGTAAGTAGTAAGTACATCGGCTTATGAAAAAAGATAGCTTTTGGTCCATGTAGTCCACAATTTTAGGGATAATATTGAAAAAAATTTTGTTCTTCCTTCTAACCATCGAGTGCTCGAAAACAATCATAAAAGAACTTAGAAGTATTTTTATTTATTTATTCTTTGAGTGCTTTTGTAAGTACCACATTGATTTTATATATATTTTTAAGGACAATATTTTTTCTTTACTTTGAATTGTCTGTAAGTTTTTTTTTAAAAAACCTTTCTATAAGGTTTAAATGAGGATGATAAACGTAACAAAGTTAAATTACCCTTCCCTAAGTCTTGCTTCATCCTAAGCTTGTCTGTTTCCACACAAGAGTTTCAAATTTTGGACTTCGGAATTAAGGTCTACTGAGCCGTGCCGAAAAGATTCTGTGGTAGCAATAAAATATCTCCAGGAAGGCTGCCTACTGTATGTAACATGTCAGTTCAAGTCCTCTGAAAGCCACATGTGCTTATCACATAAATTGCAAGCAGACAAAATATAGTACTGACAAGTAGTCAGTCAGACAGAATTTGTAGGGTCCCTATCCTTTTTCATTTGTAGCACATGGTCCGACTCGAAGCTTCCTTGCCGCGTGCTTGCCTCCTACTTAAACCATCTTCGCCGAGACTTCGTGAATAAAATGGACGAACATGCTCATGATATGGTAGCCCTTGTGCTTGACTTCAACCCGTAACCTCGAAGATGACAGAATTACATGGTACATACTCCATCGTACTGATATATATCTTAAGACTGTTAGAGCCGACAGTAATATCAGATGTGAAAAACAGATTTTATTTTAATTTATATCAAAATCACTTAAATAAATTAGAATATATCAAGTTCAGCATACTAACGTCCTAATCCTAGCTAGGTAACAAAAAATTTTAACTTTAAAATGTGATCTTCCTTTTCATCTAAAATCCAAAAGAAATTCTGTATTGCGCAGTGAAGGGAACCTACTCTATTGATCTAATTGACTTTACATCCTTCGAAGATTTGAGCATAAGGTCCCCTAATATATATGCCAATGGTGATAATTACCTGCTTAAAACTGGTTGTTTGTCTTCATAGAACTGAAAGAGAAGTTTGAGGAACGCATTTGAATTAAGGTACATATATTATAGAAGGTTAAAACATTTTAAGTCGCTAAGGTTTGACAATGAAAAATGGTTTAATTATGAGGCTTGAGGAATCAAAGCCAATAATACCAATGAAAATCACATGGAGAATCCTTAAAATCCATAAGCGAATATTCGAAGGATCGAATAGGATACTCGAAGTAAGAGGTTGTTCGCTGACATCTACATCCCAATAAAGTTATGTTGGACTCTTAGCTTGAGCTTGCTACGAAAGTAGGCATCTAACATGCCCTTTCTCCTACCTTTGAGAATCAGTCGATACTAATATGTGGTCCTCCATAAGTATCGAATCTGCCAATATGCCATATATGCTGGAACCGACCTAGAATTGCCTCGAGAGTAAGCTTAACGTCATGTTTAGCTTTCTTTGTTTAAAAGTTGATTCTTGTATCCTTACATTTGAACCAATCACCATTAACTTATGGCGAATATATCGAATGAATTCGGTTTGGATATAATGAAAGTTAAATTCTAGCTAGTTGAAGGGTTTGGGTTGGCAAATCAAATAAGAAGTGTTTTGGATATAATGAAAGTTAAATGTCTAGCTAAGGAAAAGGCTAGTCGATGATCCGACTAAAGGACATTGGGTAGTTGAATCAATTAGTCTATTGTATATAAAAATTGATCATTATAATGATTCATTGCATATACAATGATTATTTGAAGTGATATTTTTGCTATAAAAATATCACATATGAGTTCTAAAAAATATCTTTAGCATTAGAGATAGTTTCATTAACTTATATCAATGAGAATGATTTGAATGTTAGAAATTAGCCTTATTATTATTATTCAGATTTTTAAACAATAGATTTCTAAATAATCAATCGACCAGAATTACACGCAGATCGAATAAATAATGATATATGTACAAATAAGAATACTAATCTTGATCTATTGTACATCAAAAGCGTAAACAACAAAACTTGATGGACTTGTATTCTTTCAAGCCAAGATTCAGATGCCGAATAAATTCTCCTTATGAAACAAAAAAAAATGACGAAACCTATTTCAGAGGAATGCCAAAAGTGTTTCTGGCTTGGGAACCATAATCCTTTTTATAATCAATTTAAACTTACGGTCCATTATGGGTTCATTAATCATAATGACTCGTCGTGGGCTTCTACACATCAGGCCCATACTAATAATTAATTAATATTTTTGTAGGCCCAATTAATTTACTTAAGTTAGATCACATTTTATTAAGCCTATAACCGAGATATAAATCTACGTACATATATTTATATATGTGGCCCATAAAATTTTAACAATCTCTCACTTGAGCTACGTGTGTTTTAGAATAATGTACATAAAAGAAATCTTAATGTGCAAAAACTTGCTATCTCATTCTAGAAATATACCAAAACAATTTGGTCCATCAATTTTACTAGTTTAGGATCAAAACGGCTTTTGCCATCTAATTTTGTGACTAAACCGAACAATTGTCACAATACCAGTAGAATCAATGACATAGATTAAGTATGGATGTGTAGCATAGAAATTACATGTGATATGATCATAATCATGCCTATTTCCAACTGGTCCAAAATTTGTGACTCATAGAGTCTCATAACACTTTATAACCTTATGCAATACCGCAACAGAAAGCAAATTTTATATGTTCAGAATTTTCAGATAAACATAAAATTCCTTACATTTCATAAACCAAAGTCTGTATAGAAAGATAACTTTATACCTTAGAAACTTAAACCTTAAAACATAAAATTTAGATATCAAATAATATACATAGAAGTAAAAGATTAACTCCCACTAAAGTGACATGTCTGATAGACCTACTACACCCATATTGGCCACATGTACATGAAACACTGAAGGTGGCAACCCTTTGGTGAGTGGGTTTGCGATATTAGAGTTTATATCAATATGTTCTATAGACACTTGAAGATTCTGAACCCTTTCTTTCACAGCCAAATATTTGATGTCAATATGCTTTGATTTCAATGAACTTCAGCTGTTATTTGAATACAATATAGCGGCTTCATTATCACAATAAATCTTTAGAGGTCATTTTATATCATCAACCATTTGCAATCCAATGATAAAGTTTCACAACTATATTCCGTGACTCGATGCTTCATAGCAAGCTATATATTCTGCCTCCATAATAGAAGAAGCTATAAGTTTCTGTTTTTCACTTTTCCATGAAATAGCTCCACCACCTATCATGAAAACATAACCTGAGGTGGATTTCTGCTATCTAAGCATCCAGTGTGATCAGAGTTAGTATATCCAATGATTTCTAATCGCTCTGACCTTTTGTATGGGAGCATATAGTCCTTTGTTTTCTGTAAGTACCTCATAACCCATTTTGCTACTTTCCAGTGATCTATTCTCGGGTTTCTCAAATATTCACCTAACATTTTTGTTATGAATGCTATTTCCGGATGCGTACATACTTGTGCATAAATGAGACTCCCTACAACCGAAGAATAAGGATTTTATCCATCTCAGCTTTCTGTGTGTCCAATTTAGGACATTGGAGCAAACTAAACTTATCACTCTTTGAAACAGGAGTGTCTCCCGGTGCACAATTCTATATGTCATATCGACTTAGCACCTTATCAATATAGGGCTTTTGAGAAAAACCAAGTATATCTTCTTTACGATCTCAATGGATTTGTATACCCAAGACAAAAGATGCATCACCAAGATCTTTCATTTCAAAATTCTTTGAGAGAAATTTCTTGGTTTCATGCAATAAACCTATATCGCTGCTTGCCAGTAGAATATCATCTACGTATAGCACCGGGATAATAAATTTGCTCACACTGAACTTGATATATATGCTCTGATCAACGATGTTTTCATTAAAACCAAATGAGGTTATCACGTGATCAAATTTTCGGTACCATTAGCGGGATGACTACTTTAAACCATAAATGAATTTTTTAAGTTTGCAAACAAGGTGCTTTGAATCATTGGATTCAAAGTTCTCTGGTTGCACCATGCATATTGTTTCATCAATTTCTCTATTAAGAAATTTTGTTTTTAAGTCTATTTGATGTAGCTCGAGATCACAATGAGCTACAAGTGCCATAATGATTCTAAAAGAGTCCTTTGTTGAAACTAGAGAAAAGGTTTCTTTATAATCACTGCCTTCCTTCTTAGTAAAGCCTTTGGCGACTAAGTGTGCCTGATATCTTTCAATGTTACCACATGTGTCCCTTTTGGTTTTAAATATCCATTTGCAACCAATTGGTTTCACTCCTTTAGGCAATTCGATAAGATCCCAAACGCCATTATCTGCTATTGACTTCATCTCCTCCTTCATAGCTTCAATCCACTTATTAGAGTTTGAACATGATTTGGCTTGACTTATAGATGTTAGATCATCCTCCCCCCAATGTCAGATTCATGTTCATTGAGATATACAATGTAGTCATCTGATATTGCACTTTTCCTTTCTGTAGTGGATCTCCTAACAGGCACTTCTAACTGAGGTTATGGATTTTCATGGCCTTAAGCAGGAAATGTTTCCTGGTCAACAGTAGGAGGTATGACAGGTAAAATTGTGTTTTCAACATTATCCTGAATAGTGTCAGGTATGGTTAACCCATCACTTTCAATTGTAACTGTAGTGGGAATGTTAATACACTCTTTTGCAAACACAATATCTTTATTTTGATTACTCCCCCTATAATCAACATTGTCAATAAATTTGGCATTCCTAGTTTCGAAAAAGGATATGGTTGAGGGATTATAGAACTTGAAACCCTTATATTTTTCCAGGTAACCTACAAAGTAGCAACTAATAATTCTTGAGTCCAATGTCTTTTTATTTGGCATATAAGGCCTAGCCTTAGCTGGATAACCCTAGACATGCAAGTGCCTAATACTAGGCTTCTTACATGTCCATAGTTCGTATGGGGTTTTAGTTACTGCTTTGCTAGGAGCTCGATTTAGGATGTAAACTGCAGTTTTAAATGCTTCGCCCCAAAGTGATTCTGGTAAAGAAGAATGACTAATCATACTTCTCACCATATCCTTAAGAGTTCGGTTTCTCTTTCAACTACACCGTTTTGACTAGGAATCCTAGGTATAGTGTACTAAGCAACTATACCACTCTCAGTCAAATATTTGGTGAAGGTCCTTGACATTGTTCACCTGATCTATCATATCTGTCATAGTATTTACCACCACTGTTAGATTTGACAACCTTTATTTTCTTGCTTAGTTGATTTTCAACTTCGGTTTTGAAATTCTTGAACACATCTAAGGACTGTGACTTCTCATGAATTAAGTACAAATAACCATAGTGAGAGTAATCATCTATAAAACTAATAAAGCATTGTTGTCCATTCCATGAAGTCGTAGGGAACGAACCATATATATCTGTATGAATCAGTTTCAATAGTTCATTACTCTTGTTTGCACCTATTTTCCTTATGTTTGTTTGTTTTCCCTTTACACATTCTATGTAGACCTAAAGAGCTGAAAAATCAAGGGAATTGAGAATTACTTCGGACACGTGTCTTTGTATTATCTGTTTAGAGATGTGACCTAATCACTTTATGCCACAACATTGATAAATTCTCATTAGTTATGTTTCTTTTAATACCAATGTTACTTGAGTGTAGGTTTTCATAATGATTAGTTGTCTTAGAATCCAGTTTGTATAGTTTGTCAACACGAGTGCCGGTTGCTACAACTTGAGAATTTAGAGAAACAACACATTTACTATTTCCAAATAGACTAAACTAATGAGAATTGTCCAAATTAGAAATAGAAATTGAGTTCTGTTTAAACGACGGCACAATAAAAGTTTCATCTAAAGCCAAATAAACATTAGACTCTAACTGAATTCTAAAATAACCAATAGCTTCAACAGCAGCCGTGTTGCCATTTCCCACATAGATGTATTTTTCACCATCAGTTGGCTTTCCTGTATAGTGACACTTATGTTAGTGGTAGCACCGATATCCATCCACAAGTGTGAATTGGTACTAAAGACAAATTAACTTCAGAACACATAAAGTTAAGAAATATACCTTTCTTAACATGCCAGTTGGCGTATTTGGTAAATTCTATCTTCACATGACTCGGTTTCTTATAAAAGAAATAGAGAATATCCGTATTCTGTTTCTTTTGTGCACCTGCACTGTTCTAGAGTTTGCAGTTTCTTTACCTTTCTTCCTTTTTCTTATGTTGGAATTTCCCTGAGAAGTTGTTGCTAAATGAGTGCTTTCAGTCTTCTCTTGTTTCAGCCTCTCCTCTTCTTGCACACATTGAGCTATAAGCTCATTCAGGGTCTACTTCCCTTTTTGAGTATTGTAGGAGACTTTGAACTGACTGAATTGTGCAGGAAGGGAAATCAAAACCAAGTGCACGATTATGTCATCAGACAACTCTAACTTAAGTGCCCTTAGCTTTGTGACAAGATTAGATATTTCCATTATATACTCCATGATGTTTCCTTTTCCCTTATAGCGTATTGAAACGAGCTTGGATAGTACAGTGTTTGTTTCGACCTTTTCGTTTTCAACAAATCGGTTAGAAATTTGTTTAAGAAAACTCTTAGCATCAGCCTCATTAGGAATTTCACCTCTTATGGAGTCCAGAATGGAATGCTTCATGATCATCAAACTCATGCGGTTTACACGTTCCCACATCTCGTATGCAGCTATCTGATTACATTCAAATCTAAATGCAAAGTCTAGATTCATGTAGCCAAGCACAATCATTACGTGTTCCTTCCATTTCTTAAAGTTTGTGTCATTAAGCATGGGAATATTGTTCATGTTGGCAGAAATTGATGACATTTTAAGAAAAGAAGCAAAACAAAATGCTTACGATTAGTCAATAAGTTAAGAAGCCAAAATAAAACATTTATAAAAGGGACGATTACAAGATACCTAGCTCAACATTATTATTCAGTCTTTGGATAGAAATAATAATTTGTAAGTGGTACTTTTGGTCGTAGTAAAAATATAGAAACTAAAACGGCCTAACAATGTGTCTTTCTTTGGACCGATGTACTGTCAGCATGTTATACCAAATGCTTTACATAATTTAATATTACCCATCGTGTCAAAATAACTTTCCTTTGGGCCGATTATTACGCAGTGATGTTTTAAAAATTTACTTACTATCTGTCCAAAATAACCTTCATTTGGGTCGATTATTCCGCATATATATGAAATTAAATTACCAGTCATCTAGTCAAAATAACCTTCTTTTAGGTCGATTATTCCGCATAGATGAAACATGCATTCTCACTCTAAATTAATAAATTTTACCCAATAGAGGTTACTTTGGCAATATATTGGTTCAATCTATTTAATTGAAAATGATAAGCACCTAAAGTTTAGATAAAATTAGGTAATTTAATTATAATTAAGAAATGGACAATAAACAAACCCCAATTTTGACTTCAATTAATTATTATGAAATTATAACTTTAGTTCGTAATAATATTATATAAGAGTGGAAGACTTTATATTTTATATTCATGTAGAAAATTATTTAATTTAAACTTTAGGTTATATATAAAAGAAACATGAGTGCACTGTTAAATTAAGTCCAAATGACTGAAAGTACCTCCATTATGGTTTTAGTGCAGAACATAGAGTGCATGGCTTTTAACCATAAGCTCGTCGGTTCGAGTCCCACGGTCAGCGTGTTACCATTTTGATTATGTGGTGAGTCTCCATTAATAGGGAGACTTTGAATAATAAAAATATGAATAATAAAAATATGAGACCACTGACTGGCGCGACAAGTATAATAATAATAAGAGAAAACACGGCCCTGATGTTGATGCTGAACGCACGCGCCAGAGAAATAGAAACACGCAGACCAAAAACTGCAGAAATGGTCAGGATAACTCTTGACCACAAACTGCAGAAACGGTCTTGTCCTGACCTCAGACGGTTTATGACCCGAATGATTAACAAAACAGGTCTGCAACTGTATACCAGATTTAACAGTTTTAAGTGATATTTCATCATTTTTTAGGCAAAAAATCGTTTCTAAGTTTAATGAAACAATTATTCGACGATGACAGTAGTGTTTACTTGTTTTCTCGTTAATTGTAGACTAAGATAATCAAGAGATCAAAATATTTCTACTAAAAAATTTATGTCTAAGTCAATTATAATTAAGAAAATAATAAACAATAACTCAAAATAAATGAAATCTCTGTAATTTATTTTTACTATCATAAAAATAAAATTGAATATTATGTTGAAACAATCTACGTGAATTGCTCTGATACTACTTGTTAGAAATTAACTTTATGATTATTAATCAGATTTTTAAACAATCAATTAACCAAAATCACGTACAGATCGAATAAACAATGATATATATACAAATAAGAACACTAACCTTGATCCATTGTACAATAAAAATGTAAACAACAAAATTTGATGGATTTGCGTTCTTTTAAGTCAAGATTCAGATATCAAACGAATTCCCCTTTTGGAACAGAGAAAATTGATGAAACCTATTTCAGAGGAATGTCAAAAGTGCTTCTGGCTTGGGGACCATAACCATTTTTATAATCAATTTAGACTTACGATTCATTATGGATCCATTAACCATAATGACTCGTCATGAGATTCTACATATCAGGCTCATACTAATAGTTGATTAATATTTCTGTAGGTCCAATTAATTTACTCAAGTTAGGTCACATCTTATTAGGCCTATAATCAAGATAGAAATCTACGTACATATAGTTATACATGTGGCCTATAAAATTCTAACGTTGAATCCTTACGGCCTGTTTGGTTCAAGGAATGGAATAGACAGGGAATGGAATAGTTATTCTTAGGAATAGAAAAGATGAGGAATAGGATAGAATGAGTATTACTTTGTTTGGTTTAAAGAATAGAATAGATAAAGAATTTCTATTCCAATGTTTGGTTTGAAAATATACACTTGGAATAAGAAAGGAATAAGTAACAAAAAGAACAAAATGTCCTTATTATTATTATTATTATTATTATTATTATTATTATTATTATTATTATTATTATTTGTTATTTATTAATTATTATTATTATTATTATTTATTTGTTGTTATTATTATTATTTATTATTATTTTTATTAGTTATATATTATATATTATATATATATATATTATTATTATTATTATTTGTTATTTATTTATTTATTTATTATTATTATTTATTTATTTGTTGTTA
>JAOSBK010032444.1:0-11288 GCA_027568895.1 Erythroxylum shatona | reverse complement strand
TTTCGTCTAGTTCAATTTTCTCCATCTAAATAACAAAATCTCGCTTCAGTGTCTTCATGAAAGTTGTATATCTATACTTTCTCTTTTCAACCATCAAGAATGAGCTACATCCGATATCTATAGAAAATGTTTTGCCCATTCGTTTGAGAATAGGCCTTAGACTGAAGTCTTTTGTCTCACCTTTCGTCTGATATGGTTTAACTTTTCAAGGAGTATTTGGATCAGTTTATGATAGTTTCTGGTTCAATTTTATCCTTTTAGACAACAAAATCTCGCTTCAGTGTCTTCATGAAACTTGTATATCTATTAGTTCTATTTTAATATATGAAAAATGGCCTCGATTCGATATCTATAGAAAAATTTTTGTCCGTTCGTTAGAGAATAGGTCTTAAACTGAAGCCTTTTATCTGATATCGTCTAGCATTTCTTCTAGTTCAAATTTTTCCTTCCAGAGAGCAAAATATTGCTTCAGTGCCTTCATGAAACTGGTATATCTGTATGTTCTCTTTTAAACAGTCAAGAATTACCATATTTAATATCTATAGAAGAAGTTATGCCCATTTGTTCGAGAATAGGTTTTAGACTGAAGCCTTTTGTCTGATATCGTCTAGCATTTTTTCTGGTTCAATCTTCTCCTTTTAGATAAGAAAATCTCACTTTAGTGTCTTCATGAAACTTGTGTATATATAAGTTCACTTTTAAATTGTCAAGAATGACCTAGATTTGATATCTATAGTAAAAGTTATGCCCATTTGTTCGAGAATAGATCTTAGATTGAAGCCTTTTGTCTGATATCGTCTAGCATTTCTTCTGGTTCAATTTTCTCCTTCTAGACAACAAAATATCGCGTCAATGTCTTCATGAAACTTGTATATCTATAAGTTCTCTTTTGAACCGTCAAGAGTGACCTAGAGTCGATATCCATAGAAAAAGTTATGCCCATTTGTTCTAGAATAGATCTTAGATTGATGCCTTTTGTTTGATATCATCTAGCATTTATTTTGGTTCAATTTTCTCCTTCTAGACAACAAAATCTCACATAACTTTCTTCTTAAAACTTGTATATCTATAAGTTCTCTTTTAAACCATCAAGAATGACCTAGATTCGATATCTATAGAGAAAGTTATGCACATTCGTTCCAGAATAGGTCTTAAACTGAAACCTTTTGTCTGATATCATCTAGCATTTCTTATGGTTCCATTTTCTCCTTTTAGACAACAAAGTCTCGCTTCAGTGTCTTCATGAAACTTTTATATCTATTAGTTCTGTTTTAAGCTATGAAAAATGACCTAGATTCGATATCTATAGAAAAAGTTTTGTCCGTTCGTTAGAGAATAGGTCTTAGGCTGAAGCCCTTTGTCCGATATCATCTCGCATTTCTTCTGGTTCGATTTTCTCCTTCCAGACAGCAAAATCTTGCTTTAATGTCTTCATGAAACTTGTATATCTGTATGTTCTCTTTTGAAAAATCAAGAATGACCAGATTTAATATCTATAAAAGAAGTTATGCCCATTTGTTCGAGAATAGGTTTTAGACTGAAGCCTTTTGTCTGATATCGTCTAACATTTATTCTGGTTCAATCTTCTCCTTCTAGACAAGAAAATCTCACTTTAGTGTCTTCATGAAACTTATATATCTATAAGTTCTCTTTTAAATTGTCAATAATGACCTAGATTTGATATCTATAGAAAAAGTTATGCCCATTTGTTCGAGAATAGGTCTTAGATTGAAGTCTTTTGTCTGATATTGTCTAGCATTTCTTTTGGTTCAGTTTTCTCCTTCTAGCCAACAAAATCTCGCTTCAGTATCTTCATGAAACTTGTATATCTGTAGGTTCTTTTTTAAATCATCAAGAATGACCTAGATTCGATATCTATAGAAAACGTTATGCCCATTCATTCCAGAATAGGTCTTAGATTGATGTCTTTTGTGTAATATCATCCAGCATTTATTCTGATTCAATTTTCTCCTTTCAAACAACAAAATCTCGCTTAGTGTCTTCATAAACTTGTATTTCTATAAGCTCTCTTTCAAACCAACAAGAATGACCTAGATTCGATATCTATAGAAAAAGTTATGCCCATTTGTTCGAGAACAGGTCTTAGACTGAAACTTTTTGTCTGATATCGTCTAGCATTTCTTCTGGTTTAATTTTTTCCTTCTAGACAACAAAATCTCGCTTCAATTTCTTCATGAATCTTGTATATCTATTAGCTCTACTTTAAGCTATGAAAAATGACCTAGATTCAATATCTATAGAAAAAGTTATGTCCGTTCGTTAGAGAATAGGTCTTAGACTGAAGCCGTTTGACTGATATCGTCTAGCATTTCTTCTGGTTCAATTTTCTCCTTATAGACAGCAAAATCTTGCTTCAGTGTCTTCATGAAACTTGTATATCTGTAAGTTCTCTTTTGAACAGTCAAGAATGACCAGATTTGATATCTATAGAAAAAGAGATGCCCATTCGTTCGAAAATAGGTCTTAGATTGAAGCCTTTTGTCTGATATCATCTAGCTTTTCTTCTGGTTCGATTTTCTCCTTTTAGACAACAAAATCTTGCTTCAAAGTCTTCATGAAACTTGTATAAATATAAGTTCTCTTTTAAACAGTCAAGAATGATACAAATCTGATATCAATATTTAAATTTATGCCCAATCGTTCCGTAATAGGTCTTAGACTGAAGCCTTTTGTTTGATATCATCTACCATTTATTCTGGTTCAATGTTCTCCTTCTAGACAACAAAATCTCGCTTCAGTGTCTTCATAAAACTTGTATATCTGTAAGTTCTCTTTTAAACCGTCAAGAATAACCCCGATTTGATATCTATAAAAAAGCTTATGCCTGTTTGTTCGAGAATAGGTCTTAGACAGAAGCATTTTATCTAATATTGTCTAGCATTTATTCTTGTTCAATTTCCCCCTTCCAGACAACAAAATCTCAGTTTAGTGTCTTCACAAAACTTGTATTTCTATAAGCCCTCCTTCAAACCATAAAGAATGACCTAAATTTTATATCTATAGAAAAACTTGTGCAAATTCATTCGAGAATATGTCTTAGATTGATACCTTTTGTCTGATATCGTCTTGCATTTATTCTGGTTCAATTCTATCCTTCCAGACAACAAAATCTCGCTTTAGTATCTTCATAAACTTGTATTTCTATAAGTTCTCTTTCAAACAATCAAGAATGACCTAGATTTGATATCTATAAAAAACTTATGCCTATTCATTCGAGAATAGGTCTTAGACTGAAGCCTTTTGTCTGATATCGTCTAGCATTTATTGAGGTTTAATTTCCTCTTTCTAGACTACAAAATCTTGCTTTAGTGTCTTCATGAAACTTGTATAGCTTTAAATTCTCTTTAAAACCGTCAAGAGTGACCTAGATTCGATATCTATAGAAAAAGTTATGCCCATTCATTGCATAATAGGTCTTAGATTGATGCCTTTTGTCTGATATCGTCTAGCATTTATTCTGGTTCAATTCTCTCCTTCCAGACAACAAAATCTCGCTTTAGTGTCTTCAAAAACTTGTATTTCTATAAGTTCTCTTTCAAACTATAAAGAATGACCTAGATTCGATATCTATAGAAAACTTATGCCTATTTGTTCGAGAATAGGTCTTAGACTGAAGCCTTTTGTCTGATATCGTCTAGCATTTATTGTAGTTTAATTTCCTCTTTCTAGACAAAAAAATCTTGCTTCAGTGTCTTCATGAAACTTGTATATCTATAAGTTTTCTTTTAAACGGTCGAGAATCACCTAGATTCGATATCTATAGAACAAGTTATGCCCATTCATTCAAGAATAAGTCTTAGATTGAGGCCTTTTGTCTGATACCGTCCTGCATTTCTTCTGGTTCAATGTTCTCCTTCTAGACAACAAAATCTCGCTTCAGTGTCTTCATGAAACTTGTATATCTATTAGTTCTACTTTAAACTATGGAAAATTACCTAGATTTGATATCTATAGCAAACGTTTTGTCCGTTCGTTAGAGAATAGGTCTTAGACTGAAGCCTTTTGTCTGATATCGTCTAACATTTCTTTTGGTTCAATTTTCTCCTTCCAGACAGCAAAATCTTGATTCAGTGTCTTCATGAAACTTGTATATCTGTATGTTCTCTATTAAACAGTAAAGAATGACCATATTCGATATCTATAGAAGAAGTTATGCCCATTCGTTCGAGAATAGGTCTTTGACTGAAGCCTTTTGTCCGATATCATCTAGTATTTATTCTGGTTCAAGCTTCTCCTTCTAGACAACAAAATCTCACTTTAGTGTCTTCATGATACTTGTATATCTATAAGTCCTCCTTTAAATTGTCAAGAATGACCTATATTTGATATCTATAGAAAAAGTTATGCCCATTCGTTCGAGAATAGATCTTATACTGGAGCCTTTTGTCTGATATCGTCTAGCATTTCTTCTAGTTCAATTTTCTCCTTCTAGACAAGAAAATCGTGCTTCATTGTCTTAATGAAACTTGTATATTTTTAAGTTCTCTCTGAAACCATCAATAATGACCTAGATTCGATATCCATAGAAAAAATTATGCCCATTCGTTCGAAAATAAGTCTTAGATTGATGCCTTTTGTTCGATATCGTCTAGCATTTATTCTGGTCCAATTTTCTCCTCCCAGATAACAAAATCTCGGTTTAGTGTCTTCATAAACTTATATTTCTATAAGTTCTCTTTCAAACCATCAAGAATGACCTAGATTCGATATCTATAGAAAAAGTTATGCCCATTCGTTTGAGAATAGGTCTTAGACTGAAGCCTTTTGTCTGATATGGTCTAGCACTTATTCTGGTTTAATTTTCTTTTTCTAGACAAAAAAATCTCGCTTCAGTGTCTTGATGAAACTTATATATCTATAAGTTCTCTTTTGAACCGTCAAGAGTGACCTAGATTCGATATCTATAGAAAAAGTTATGCCTATTCGTTCGAGAATAGGTCTTAGATTAATGCCTTTTGTCTGATATCATCTAGCATTTATTCTGGTTCAATTTTCTCCTTCTAGACAACAAAATCTCGCATCAATGTCTTCTTGAAACTTGTATATCTATAAGATCTCTTTTAAACCATCAAGAACGACCTAGATTCTATATCTATAGAGAAAGTTATGCCATTCGTTCGAGAATAGGTCTTAGACTGAAACCATTTGTCTGATATCATCTAGCATTTCTTCTGGGTCAATTTTCTCCTTTTAGACAACAAAATCTTGTTTCAGTGTCTTCATGAAACTTGTATATCTATTAGTTATACTTTAAGCTTTGGAAAATGACCTAGATTTGATATCTATAGAAAAAGTTTTGTCCGTTCGTTAGAGAATAGGTCTTAGATTGAAACCTTTTGTGTGATATCATCTAGCATTTCTTCTGGTTCAATTTTCTCCTTCCAGATAGCAAAATCTTGCTTCAGTGTCTTCATGAAACTTGTATATCTATAAGTTCTCTTTTGAACCGTTTAGACTAACATAGAGTGGATATCTATAGAAAAAGTTATGTCCATTTGTTCGAGAATAGGTCTTAGACTGAAGCCTTTTGTCTGATATCATCTAGCATTTATTCTGGTTCAATCTTCTCCTTCTAGACAAGAAAATCTCGCATTAGTGTCTTCATGAAACTTGTATATCTATAAGTTCTCTTTTAAATTGTCAAGAATCACCTAGATTTGATATCTATAGAAAAATTTATGCCCATTCATTTGAGAATAGGTCTTAGACTGAAGCCTTTTGTTTGATATCGTCTAGCATTTTTTCTGGTTCAATTTTCTCCTTCTAGGCAACAAAATCTCACTTCAGTGTCTTCATGAAACTTGTATATCTATAAGTTCTCTTTTAAATCATCAGGAATTACCTAGATTCGATATCCATAGAAAAAGTTATGCCCATTCATTCCAGAATAGGTCTTAGATTGATGTCTTTTGTCTGATATCATCCAGCATTTATTCTGGTTCAATTTTCCCCTTCCAGACCACAAAATCTCGCTTTAGTGTCTTCATAAACTTGTATTTCTATAAGTTCTCTTTCAAACCATCAAGAATGACCTAGATTCGATAACTAGAGAAAAAGTTATGCCCATTCGTTCGAGAATAGGTCTTAGACTGAAACCTTTTGTCTGATATCGTCTATCATTTCTTCTGGTTTAATTTTCTCCTTCTATACAACAAAATCTTGCCTCAGTGTCTTCATGAATCTTGTATACTATTATTTCTACTTTAAACTATGAAAAATGACCTAGATTCGATATCTATAGAAAAAGTTATGTCCGTTCGTTAGAGAATAGGTATTAGACTGAAGCCTTTTGTCTGATATCGTCTAACATTTCTTCTGGTTCAATTTTTTCCTTCTAGACAGCAAAATCTTGCTTCATTATCTTCATGAAACTTATATATCTTTAAGTTCCCTTTTGAACTGTGAAGAATGAGCAGATTCGATATCTATAGAAAAAGTTATGCCCATTCATTCGAGAATAGGTCTTAGATTGAAGCCTTTTGTCTGATATCATCTAGCATTTCTTCTGGTTCGATTTTCTCCTTCTAGACAACAAAATCTTACTTCAAAGTCTTCATGAAACTTACATAACCATAAGTTCTCTTTTAAATAGTCAAGAATGATACAAATCTGATATCAACATTTAAAGTTATGCACAATCGTTCGAGAATAAGTCTTAAACTGAAGCTTTTTGTCTGATATCGTCTACTATTTATTCTGGTTTAATGTACTCCTTCTAGACAACAAAATCTCCCTTCAGTGTCTTCATAAAACTTGTATATCTATAAGTTCTATTTTAAACTAAAAAGAATGACCTAGATTCGATATCTATAGAAAAAGTTATGCCCATTTGTTCGAGAATAGGTCTTAGACTGAAGCATTTTGTCCGATATCGTCTGGCATTTATTCTGGTTCGATTTTCTCCTTCTAGACAACAAAATCTCGCTTCAGAGTCTACATGAAACTTGTATATC
This sequence comes from Erythroxylum shatona, assembly GCA_027568895.1. Lineage (NCBI taxonomy): Eukaryota > Viridiplantae > Streptophyta > Magnoliopsida > Malpighiales > Erythroxylaceae > Erythroxylum > Erythroxylum shatona. The sequence continues at coordinate 4,314 of JAOSBK010032444.1, read as the reverse complement.
TATAAATTCTTTTTTAAACCGGCAAGAATGACGTAGTTTCGATATCTATAAAAAAGTTATGCCTACTTGTTTGAGAATAGGTCTTAGATTGAAGCCTTTTGTCTGATATCGTCTAACATTTCCTCTGGTTCAATTTTCTTCTTCCAAACAGCAAAATATCGCTTCAGTGTCTTCATGAAACTTGTATATCTATAAGTTCTCTTTTAAACTATCAAGAATGACCCAGATTCGATATCCATCTATGAAGTTATGCCCATTCGTTCGAGAATAGGTCTTAGAATGAAACCTTTTGTCTGATATCATCTAGCATTCCTTTTGGTTCAATTTTCTCCTTATAGACAGCAAAATCTCTCATCAATGTCTTTAGGAAACTTCTATATCTGCAAGTTCTATTTTAAACCATCAAAAATGACCTAGAATCTATATCTATAGAAAAATTTATGCCCATTCATTCCAGAATAGATCTTAGACTTAAGCCTTTTGTCTGATATGGTCTAGCATTTATTTTGGTTCAATTTTCTCTGTCTAGAAAAAAAATGTCGACTCAATATCTTCATAAAACTTGTTTATCTATAAATTCTCTTTTAAACCATCACGAATGACCTAAATTTTGTGTCTATAGAAAAATTTATGGCCGTTCGTTCGAGAATAGGTCTTAGACTGAAGCCATTTGTCTGATATCATCTAGAATATATTCTGCTTCATTCTTCTCATTCTAGACAACAAAATCTCACTTTAGTGTCTGCATGAAACTTGTATATCTATAAGTTCTCTTTTAAATTGCCAAGAATGACCTAGATTAGATATCTACAGAAAAAGTTATGCCCATTCGTTCGAGAATAGATCTTAGACTGAAGCCTTTTGTCTCATATTGTCTAGCAATTCTTCTGGTTCAATTTTCTCCTTCTAGACAACAAAATCTCGCTTCAGTGTCTGCATGAAAATTGTATATATTTAAGTTCTTTTTAAAACCGTAAAGAATGACCTAGATTTGATATCCATAGAAAAGGTTATGCCCATTCGTTCGAGAATAGGTCTTACATTGATGCCTTTTGTCTGATATCGTCTAGCATTTATTCTGGTTCAATTTTCTCCCTCCAGACAACAAAATCTCACTTTAGTGTCTTCATAAACTTGTATTTTTATAAGTTCTATTTTAAGCTATCAAGAATGACCTAGATTCAATATCTATAGAAAACGTTATGCCCATTTGTTCGAGAATAGGTCTTAGACTGAAGCATTTTGTCCGATATCGTCCAGCATTTATTCTAGTTCAATTTTCTCCTTCTAAAGAACAAAATCTTGCTTCAGTGTCTACATGAAACTTGTATATCTATACGTTCTTTTTTAAACCATAAAAAATGAACTAGATTCGATATCCATAGATGAAGTTATGCCCATTCGTTCGAGAATAGGTCTTAGACTGAAACCTTTTGTCTGATATCGTCTAACATTTCTTCTGGTTCAATTTTCTCCTTCTAGACAAAAAAATATCTCTTTAGTGTCTTAATGAAACTTGTATATCTTTAAGTTCTCTTTAAAACCAATAAGAATGACCTAGATTTGATATCTATAGAAAAAGTTAAGCCCATTCGTTCGAGAATAGGTCTTAGATTGATGCCTTTTGTCTGATATCGTCTAGCATTTATTCTGGTTCAATTTTTTCCTTCCAGACAACAAAATCTCGCTTTAGTGTCTTCATAAAATTGTATTTCTATAAGTTCTATTTTAAACTGTCAAGAATGACCTAGATTCGATATCTATAGAAAACGTTATGCCCATTTGTTCGAGAATAGGTCTTAGACTGAAGCATTTTGTCCGATATCATCTAGCTTTTATTCTGGTTCAATTTTCTCCTTCTAGACAACAAAATCTCGCTTCAGTGTCTTCATGAAACTTGTATATCTATCAGTTCTACTTTAAACTATGAAAAATGACCTAGATTAGATATCTATGGAAAACGTTATGTCAGTTCGTTAGAGAGTAGTTCTTAGACTGAAGTCTTTTGTCTGATATCGTCTAGCATTTCTTTTGGTTAAATTTTCTCCTTCCAGACAGCAAAATCTTTCTTCACTGTCTTCATAAAACTTGTATATCTATAAGTTCTCTTTTAAACAGTCAAGAATGACCAGATTCGATATCTATAGAAAAAGTTATGCCCATTCGTTCGAGAATAGGTCTTAGATTGAAGCCTTTTGTCTTATATCCTCTAGCATTTATTGTGGTTCAATTTTCTCCTCCTAGATAACAAAATCTTGCTTCAAAGTCTTCATGAAACTTGTATAACCATAAGTTCTCTTTTAAAAAGCATGAATGATACAAATCTCATACCAATATTTAAAGTTAAGCCCAATCGTTCGAGAATAGGTCTTATACTGAAGCCTTTTGTCTGATATCGTCTAGCATTTATTCTGGTTCAATGTTCTCCTTCTGGACAACAAAATTTCGCTTCAGTGTCTTCATAAAACTTGTATATCTATAAGTTCTATTTTAAACCGTCAAGAATGACCTAGATTCGATATATATAGAAAAAGTTATGCCCATTTGTTCGAGAATAGATCTTAGACTAAAGCCTTTTATCTGATATCGTCTAGCATTTCTTCTGGTTCAATTTTCTCTTTCTGAAAAAAAAATCTCTCTTCAATATCTTCGTGAAACTTTTTTATCTACAAGTTATCTTTTAAACCATCACAAATGACCTGAATTTTGTATCTATAGAAAAAGGTTCATTATTCTCCTTCTAGACAACAAAATCTCGCTTTGTTGTCCTCATGAAACTTGTATATCTGTAAGTTCTCTTTTAAATTGTCAAGAATGACCTAGATTTGATATCTATAGAAAAATTTGTGCCCTTTCATTCGAGAATAGGTCTTGGGCTGAAGCCTTTTGCCTGATATCGTCTAGCATTTCTTCTGGTTCAATTTTCTCCTTCTAGATAATAAAATCTCGCTTCAGTGTCTACATGAAACTAGTATATCCTTAAGTTCTCTTTAAAACCATCAAGAATGACCTAGATTCGATATCTATAGAAAAAATTATGTCCATTCGTTTTAGAATAGGTCTTAGATTGATGCCTTTTATCTGATATCGTCTAGCATTTATTCTGGTTCAATTTTCTCCTACCAGACAACAAAATCTCGCTTTAGTGTCTTCATAAACTTGTATTTCTATAAGTTTTATTTTAAACTTTCAAGAATAACCTAGATTTGATATCTACAGAAAAAGTTATGCGCATTTGTTCGAGAATAGGTCTTAGACTGAAGCATTTTGTCCAATATCATCTAGCATTTATTATGGTTCAATTTTGTCCTTCTAGAAAACAAAATCTTGCTACAGTGTCTGCATGAAACATATATATCCATAAGTTCTATTTTAAACCATCAAAAATGAAATAGATTCAATATCCATAGAAGAAGTTATGCCCATTCATTCGAGAATAGGTCCTAGACTGAAGCCTTTTGTCTGATATCGTCTAGCATTTATTTTGGTTCAATTTTCTCCATCTAGATTGAAGCCTTTTGTCTGATTTCTATAAGTTCTCTTTTAAACCACCAATAATGACCTACTTCCGACATCTATAGAGAAAGTTATGCCCATTCGTTCTATAATAGGTCTTAGACTGAAGCCTTTTATCTGATATCGTCTAGTAATTCTTCTGGCTCAATTTTCTCTTTCTAGACAAAAAAATCTAGCTTCAATATCTTCATGAAACTTGTATATCTATAGGTTCTCTTTTAAACCATCAAGAATGACCTAGATTTTATATCTATAGAAAATGTTATGAAAATTCGTTCGAGAATAGGTCTTAGACTGAATCCTCTTGCCTGATATCGTCTAGCATTTATTACGGTTCAACCTTCTCTTTGTAGACAACAAAATCTTGCTTCAGTGTCTTCGTGAAACCTGTATATCTATAAGTTCTCTTTCAAACCATCAATGATGATCTACAATCCATATGTATAGAAAAATTTATGCCCATTCGTTCGAGAATAGGTCTTAGACTGAAGCCTTTTGTCTGATATCGTCTAAAATTTATTCTGGTTCAATTTTCTTCTTCTAGACAACAAACTATCGCTTCAGTGTCTTCATGAAATTTGTATATCTATAAGTTCTCTTTTAAACCATCAATAATGACCTAGATTCGATAACTATAGAAAAATTTAGGCCCATTCGTTCGATAATAGGTTTTAGACTGAAGCGTTTTGTCTGATATCGTCTAGCATTTCTTCTGGTTCAATTTTCTCCTTCTAGACAGAAAAATCTCCTTTCGATGTTTGCATGAAACTTGTATATTTACAAGTTCTCTTTTAAAGC
>JAOSBK010032443.1:0-11288 GCA_027568895.1 Erythroxylum shatona | reverse complement strand
ATTGCCATTTCTTCATCATCCTCTTCTTCATCTATTTCTTCATTGCTTTCATCAAAAGAAGAAACATTAGCTTTAAACGCAATTGACTTTTGTGACTTACCTCTACCTCCTCTGGATTTGAGAATAATCTCATAGTTGATGAGTGATCCCACCAAAGCGTTGAATTCCAGATGGTTGAGATCCTTTGACTCCATAATTGCGGTGACTTGGGAATCCCATTCCTTCGGCAGTGAACGAAGAATCTTCTTCACCTTCTCGCTATCCGTCATGTGCTTTCCCAGATTGCCTAATCCATTTATGATTTCTGCAAAACGGTCAAGCATTGTAGAAATTGACTCACCTTCCTTCATGACGAACATCTCGTAGTCGTGGAGAAGCATGTTGATCTTCGTCTCCCGGACTTGATTTGTCCCTTCATGAGTGATCCGAAGCCTTTCCCACATTTCTTTAGCGCTGGTACAAGAATTGACTCGATTTCTTTCCTCAACTGTGAGAGCACAATAGATTAGCTTCATTGCTTTCGCGTTGATGTAGGCTTGCCTCCAGTCATTGTCGTCATATTCCAGCTCTGTTTTTAACTCACCATTTTATAGGTCTTGATAGTGCACTTTATGGAGATATTCGAATAAACGTCCTAAGCTATAATCCAACACCATCAATGAGTTGAGTTTATGCCTTAGATTGCAGAGTTATAAATAGGTTGCACGATCTCATAAAGAGATAGTTAATACAATTGTTTAAATAAATATCAAACCAAACTACATTAACCATCCCTTTATGAGATTGAGCAACCTATTTGTGGCTCTCCTCCTAGATTATTAGGGTATAAACTTAACTCAACGATGGCAGTGGATCATAGCGTAGGACATTTATTTGAATATCTCTATAAAGTACACTATGAAGACCCATAAAAAATTGGTGCACCTTCTCTTTTTCTTGCTCCTCCACATATTCCTTTGCAAGCTTGCATTTTCAACCTCCATATCAATATGTCGAGCACCTTCACATAGCATAACAACGCCCCCTAGTAGCTTTCAAATGTCTATAGTATTTTGTTATAAATTGTCCTTGTTATTTTATAACTTTTAACATATTCTCTTAGTTGATGAATTTGCATAACATTCCCAACTGAGAACGGCTCCTTTAAATCATCCCATAAATCCTTGACATTGTCCATATATGACAACATGGACTAAATTTTTAGATATATAAAGATCATAATCCATTAAATGAGCACAAAATTTAGGCTCTACCGGTCATTGATTTCTTCAAAGTCATCCATAGAGTTTTTGATCATTTCATTAATGAAATTTGCTTTCCATTTGGCCTAAAAGGCATTACACATTGCCTTAGGCCACCCATTCTAATTTGCCTCTCCTTTAAGATCCATTGCATAGATATTCAACCTATGTTTATCTCTAAGATAAAGATAATAAAGTAAGGTCGAGTCAAGTGTTTTGCTTTTTTTGTTGTCTCCTATCATGGCTTTTGACGCCTCTTTTAATGTTTAAAAATATGTTTAAGCTTTGATACTATGAAGAATTTTGTGTAGAATGACTTGCTTTTCATTAAGCAAAGCCACACCATATATGTAAATAGAAACAAGGGGCTATAACTAATCTTAGCGTCCTAAGAAAGGCATAAGACTAAATATAGATACATAATACTCTCCCTAATATTATTTCACAATAATTTAATATGATAATGATATAGTTGGAACATTCCATATATATGATATATTTTGTATTTTGTAAGAAAATTATCTTATTTATTTATGTTAAATGACGGTTTTTTATTGAAGAGGAACACTTCAAGAAAAATAGGGTTTAGCGACAGAATTTACCAACGGAATGGAAAGGTTTTCTGTTAGTAAGTTAACATGTTGGACCCCTTTTTCAGAGTCCAACTATCTGGAATCATTAAACATGAGCATAATCCAATGAAATCTCCTTAACTATCATTTTTCATCTTCACTGCAGTGAAATCAAGCTTCTCTCTGCGGCGTATTTATCCCAAGAGATGCTTGGGTCTAATATGGGAACCTTGCCCCAGTGAAGTAAAAAGTTTGTCGTGGCAAACGTTTCCCGAAGGGTCTCCGCAGAAGTTCTCGTCCATTCGCTACAGTGAACACACCCGCCAGGACCCATGGACCACATATTTATGATATCACAGCATGAAGATGAACCGATGATGGTTAAGGAGATTTCATTAGATTATGCTCACGTTTTATGATTCTAAATAGCTGGAATCGGAAAATGGGGTCCAACATAACAACTGAATTTACCAACATAATAAGTCGTGGGAGAAACAGTCGCAGGTAATAATTGACGACAGAGTACAAATTTATGTCGTTAATTTACTAGTAGCTATTTTATGCTCCGTTACTATATTTAGCGATGCTAATTTTGTATTGTCGGTAAATTTAGAGATAAAGAAGGCTTCTCGATCGATAAATTTATCGACAGATCTTCTCGGTCGATAAATTTACCAACAGATTTACCAAATCCATAAGCTAATTCACACTAATTATACTGATGGAACTTAGTAATGTGTTGGTAAATTCACTATATTTTATCGACATATTTTGGTTTTCTATCAGCAAATTTACTGATACAGTTTTTCTAATTTTTCCTGCATTTAATTTTATTTGATAATCTTATAATTGATGTATAATTTTATATAGTTATTAGAAATCTATTGATAATATATTGATTTGTTTCTAAATTTAATTTGTTAAAACAGAAAGTTGATTGATGATATAAAGAAAAAATTATCTTAATTGATAATAACAAATTATTTTGTACAACAATAATTATTTAATTTATACAAAATGACTATAACTATGCTATTCATTTAGCGAATGTGGATGCTTTAAATGTTGCGATGAGGAGCTGCCCTTCCCCTTCAACTCATCCATCTCATTATGGAGGTGTGCTATGCACTCCATCGACTGTGCAACTAAGTTGTCAGTTTCTATACTGCACTTTGAAGCTCATAGACTTCATTGGATGTCGACTGCCTACTAGATGTTTTTGTACTGGATGTGGAAGATTGTGAATAACATGTGTTTGCAAATAAATTTAAGTCAGATATCCTTCCACGATGGTCCCTACCACCCACTGCATGAAGATAGGTTTGACTCTCATCAATATCTTTAAACTGTTGAGACTATCGTTGTATACTTTCTTGTATTTGGTCCTATCAGAAGGCAATGTTTATAGTAATAAGTGATGATTATTAAGCATTAATATTAAAGTATAAATTTCACGTACATTTAGTTCTCTACATCAGGTGTTGACGAAGGTTACACCTTCATGCTTCTTAGTATAAGTGTGCAAAAAGAGCTAACAGGGACTGTATACTTCCTACCTATAGACTTTTCCTGCATCAAAATAAAATGTTATAAGTGAACTACAATTTACAAAAATTTTGGCAGAATTTTCTCTATTTTATAATATTTATTCCCTATTGAACAAAGAAAGTAACTCAACAATACAACCATATATGGCATCAGACATTTATAACATTATCATTCTTCATAATATACATATTTTCATTCCAAAATTCACACATAAAACTAAATTGAAATACATAAAAGTAAAAAATTAGAATATAAGTGTAAAGTGTAAATACTTACAAGTATCTCTACATGCTCATAATGGGTAATAGATCCTCTAGTGTGTACGGGAAGACCCTCTCCCACCGATCCTCCACGTCTGTTAGTAGAATTACACTCTAAAATGAACATTACCTCAGGTGATGTCCAATACTACTTGCAACGACTCTATATTTCTTCAGAAATATAAGGAAGACACACACTAGTCTTATGTATCACACCAACAAAGTCTCTATAATATGTAAAAGCTCGTCACTCCCATACTTTATAAATAATCATTTCAAATTTAGAATCCCAAAAAATTATGAAAAAAGTGGAAAACATATGATAAGTACTTATAACCTACAATATTTATCTAATTAATGTATAAAAATTAATTAAAATACAAAAATATATTTTTTGTACCCTAAACTCCTAATAATAAAATTCCATTGTCAACTAAGGGATATTCTTCCATATATAACCCTCAAGACTCTTTGAATTTGAATAACAAGTGTCCTGAGCATGGTCCAGATGGAATCAACCTAATATAAAAAATTTATATCATTTTTAAATTTAAACCTATAACTTAATTATAAACATATGGTGTTTTGTATATTTTCACTTATATATTATTAACAATTGTGATGTAAGTTCTCCTATCAACTTCGTCAGCTCCAGACTAGAGGCCACCTCTTTCATCTGCATCATATACCCTTGATATCTCTATCGATATAAGGGTGGTGGATGGTGTAGTAGCAGGTATAGAAGGTGATGCCTCATCTAGAAGTGTAATAACTGACATCATCTGATTCTACTACAGCTGCAAAATGTGATGCTTCACTTGGAAAGTACCTAGCCCTAAATCGTGGTTTGAACCTTGGTCACATCATATCCTGTTTTCTCTTTGGTGGCATATTTTAACCTAAAATTCATATTTTATTAAATTTTCCAAAAATATAACAATTTCAATTCAATATATAACAATATATTGTTGATTCAATAATTGATCTATTGTATATAATATTCTATTACAGATACAAATTAATTGCTATCAGCACTTAATTATAAATCAAAATCATCACCTTCTTTTTCTGAAGAATTAGAATCAAACTCAAGCTCCTCTTCAGATCTCTCCCCCTCCTCATCCTTTGCAGACGAAATTTCAATATATTCATTATTCGGATCATTCAAGGTTCATTCTCGTCATATGTAACATATGCATTTATTTCTTAAACATCTTCCTAAAATGCTTCACTTTCAATTCTTTGTTCTCTTTTTCCATATGATTCAAAAACACCTCTAGGTTTAACTTTGCAAACGGCCAATGAATTTAACTTACCTCGTTGCAAACTAAGAAAAGGGACATAGTACAGCTCGATCTCTTGCATCACCAACACAAAAGGTTCAAATTGTCTAAATCTTCTCCATTTGTTGATTTTAACTAGATTGTATCGGCTATGCACTTTTGTACCAACATTAGGATTAGATCAAACCATTCACACTTAAATATCACACTCTACTTTATTGGCAATGCAGGGTACTCAATTTCAAGTATCTCAATAATTTTGCTATAGTAATCTATCAATTATCCTTGTATGTAAAGTCCATTATTTACTGTTGCCATGCTATGACCATAATATTCTGTATAATATTTGTATCCATTAACTATATACACCGGATATGATTTAATAGTTCACAAAGGTTTTTCCGCAAGATCATATATGAACTTGTTCTCTATTGGATTTTCTAAGGGCTACATAAAAGAAATTATCATATTAAATAGTATAATGTCATTTAATCATATAATTCAATCATTTCAATAATTGTAACTAAAAACTTACATATCTCAAACCAACAATGAAAGTATCTTCCAACTTCTTTATTGATATCGTCCCGTGTTTTCTCCAGCATTAGATCATATAACCATTCCTCATATAATCTAAAAAAATTATTATGTATTTTAGTTATGAATAACACTAAATTTCAAAACCTAAATAATCAATTTCAACCTACTGAATGAAAGGTTGAACTTCTTGACAGTTCAGTAAATTGTAACCATGGGTAGCCTTTATTTCTTTTTCTATTAACATTCTTCTTGTTGAACATCCATATTTTCATCTAGGATATGAGAAAATGGATAAAATACTATCAACGTCACCTGTTCCTCCCCCATCGTCATTACGAGGAACTTTTCTTTCTCTTGTTTGCACATGTGACTTAAAATAATGTGAAAAATGTACTATCTTCCTTCACAAAATAAGCATTACATATTGAACCTTTAACTCTAGTCTTGTTTTTAACATTTTCCCTCAAGTGATTCAAATACTTACATTAGTGAATAGGGTTATTACAGTTCTGTTATTAAAACATGTTATTACTTCTATTTAAATATTTACTACAATTACTTCCAAAATGGATACATCCATCGATATTGAATTGGACCAACAACTTTAGCCTCGTATGCTAAATGCACAGGTAGATGCTCCATGCAATCAAAACAGCTTAGAGAGGAAATCCCTTCTATTTTGCATAAAATTATTGAAAAATCCCTTTCTAGTTTTTCCATTTTAGCCAACTTTATTCCAAATAATGTTAAGCTTTTAAAAAAGAAACTTAATTCTGTTATAACTTCCTAAACCTTATTCGATAGGTACTCCTGAAAGGCAATTGAAATTAGCTTTTGCATAAACACATGACAATCATGATTTTTCATCCCAAATATTTTGTACTTTCTCATGTCCATACACCTTGTCAAGTTTGAAACATAACCATTGGGAAATTTTAAACTTTTCCACCATTCACACAAATTTTCCTTTTATTTTTTGCCTAAAGTGTAACATGCTTTTGGATATTTACCGGTGCAAAGATCTTTATCTAACTCATTCCTTCTATAAAAAAGTTTCAAATCAGCTCATGATTTTGCATTGTCTTTTGTCCTCCCTTCAATGCTCCTTATGGTATTGAACAAAATGTCAAAAATATTTTTTCATTTTTATTAATTACTTTTATTTAATCCTTACTTTAGTTTAATTTCAATTATTATTAAATTGTTAATATTTTTCCAATAAATTTTTATTTATCTTGTTTAGTGTAATAGGGTGTTCTAAGGTTACTATCAAGACTGCAGCAAAAGGCAATTCACTAACGAATACTAAATTTGTAGAAAGCTCTGAAGATGGTAAAAAAGGAAACGTGTGCAAATTGTGAAAAATAATTTTGTTTTATCACATGTTGAGTCAGATTTATGAAGATGTCTCACTTTCAACATTAAATAGTGAAAATAACAGTACGTTGTTATTAAAACTCGATATGTTTTTGCAGGTAAGTATGTACACTACCCTTCCCTACAAGAATTGGAAATTAAGGAAAATTTTGACAATTTGCTAATCGATATGAGTTGGAAGTACATTGTATTGATTAGTTGTCCTATTTTTATTGAATTAACTAGGGAGTTCTACGCTACTTTTAAATTTTGTCAAACCGGACAATTTACTTTATGTATTCCTAAGGTGATTCAATACATATTAATGGGAGTCGAATTCAAATAGAGTGTCACTGAGTTAAATTTAGCATTGGGGTTAATATATGAAGATTATGCTAATTCGACTCTTTATAAAGAATTTTGTGTGGACTATGGTGAGTTCAACTCTTTTCTTATCCTTTAGTTATTCCGGCCGAAAGGTTATTGTACGCATATGTACTAAGGTTAAATTGTTCTTTGTTTGATGTATGGTGAATAAAGTGCATGTCAATTTAGGTGCTTCGTTAGTATTGTAATTTAACCCTATTTTATCTTTAAACAAATATTTACGTCACGATTCTCTTATCACTCATTTGGATATTAATTTGAATTTTCTTGATTTGACTAACACCGATATGTATATAGATTGTGAGATGGAACCTTTGGATAGAATTTGATGAAGCAAGATGGATGTAACTGAAAAACAACGGAGAACATGTCACAATCGCACTGAGATAGGTTCATCATCAACATAGCGAGAGCTTAAAACCATTGGACCAACTTCATATCTTCTGGCTCCATAGATCCAACAGGATTATCATTCTTGGCTAGATAAATTAAAATGCAAAATGGAGAAAATGGAGAAAATTTTGGATGCTCTACTTCAATCCATGGGGGTTGTACCTCCATGCCCTCTGTCACCATAATACACATCCTTTCTGATGCTCACCCTTTAGGGAAATCCTCAATTATTTATTTTCTTTGATTATTTATTGAGTTGTAAGTATCTTATACATACATTAGGGACAATGTATGGTTTAGGTGTAGGGGAGTGAGTGTTTTCAATTTGATGAACTTTGTGACTTTGCTTGAACTTATGATATGTTGATTCATATATTAATTATTCCTCATGACAACTTCATAATTTTCTGAACAATGTTTATGAACAATACTTAAGTTAGGATACATTTTTTGTTTAAGATCTAATACATGAGGGAGACAAGCATGATTAGCATTTTCATTGAATTATTTCAAGTATCTCATTGATTTTGTTGAATGAAAAGTGTGCAAGACTTGATGTAATTGTTTACGCCTACGTGAGCTTTAAGCCTATGAGCATTCATCATATATGTGCTCATATGTATCTTTGTGTTGTGTGTTATCAAACATAGCTTGTCTATGCTAGAACTTGCTTTTGAATATATGTTGAGATCCCATTTTTTATGAATTTGTGTATAAAGATGATATGGGCATTTAGGATAACCATTTTTTTTACCTAAACAAACCTACCTCACTTTTAATCCTTAGAAAACCAATTTGAACCTTAACCTTTCTTTCTTGCATAATAACCTTGCTACAAACCAAATTTACCCTTTTTTGTTATTAATATCCTTAATAATTTTGAACCCCTAAATTGAAGGAATTGTATTAGCTTATTTGCATAGGATTTTGACTAATTGCGTGAAAACTAAATTAGATGATTCAAGTTGCATTGTTTTGATTTTTTATATAATGGAGGAGTATTAAAAAAACAAACAAAAATAAACACACAAAAAATATTCTCTAGATATTGTTGTTGCAGAAAATAAAAGAAGAAAAAGTGATTGAAAGAGATGTTGTTTGAATCAAGTGAATTTTAATTTCAGTTGAAACTTGTGTGGATAAGTTTTGTATGATTCCCTTTAATTTATTTAGACAAAAAGCTTCTTCTTATCATACATTACTTAAGCCACGTTACAACAACTATAAAGTCCTTTTGATTTGTACATTAGGTTCAATATTGTTTAGTGGTGGAGATATGATTCTTGAGCAAACTTATGGAAATAACTTGCTATGTTTTGATTTGAGAGCTTAATGAACCCTAAATACTTTGAGCGTATAGAGTGAAATTTTTGTGAGGGTGTCAAGTCTTGTTCATTTGATTTTGATGGAATTGATGAGATGTTATGTTTTAACAATGTGTCTTATAAGTGCTTATTTTCTCGATTGTTATTTTATCTTAACCCTTAAATGTGAATTAGTTTTTGGATATTTTTGGATGACATGAAAGGATATGAGAGGTTGTTGTGAAAATGATTAATATATTGAATTGATGTATGCTTGAGGACAAGCATGAGTCCAGTGTTAGGGAATTTGATAATATCTTATCGTGCTATATTATTTGATATTATCTCCTTTGTTTTAGATTTATCTTGGTGCTTAAATATGTAAATTAATGTTTGCTTTATTTTAGGATATGAAAGGTGGAGATTGCATTGAATTGGGACTTTAATGATGATAATCACAAATTTTTGATAAAGTGAACGAATTGATATAGTGCATAATGTTGATCACTTGAAAAGTTTGAATTTAACTAAGAAACTTCTTCTTATCCCTATCATGTAGGAGTTTGAATTTAAATTTATTTTAGATAGACTTCTTTACAAGTTAGAGTTAGATTAGGATTAAATTAGAAAACCTATAAAGGGGATGTTCCTTACAACAGGAAAAGGTTCTCTTCTCTTATTTTTTTTAGCAATTCTTAGTCTTTTTTCTATTTTTGTTATTAGAGTGAAATTCATGTGTGGCTAAAATCATCTCTCTGATTCAAAGGGATTCAATACTTTGATTGTAACCTTGTGAGGTTTTATGTTCTCAACTTTTATTCATGTTTTAATTCAATTATTTCTTATTTTGAGTTCTCATATTTCATGAATGATTAACATTCGATTAATCTATCAATTTATTTTAATATTCATTATTCTATCGCTATTTAGAAATTCAGTGATCTATAATTGTCATGAAGGATTGGTACAAGTAGCAAATAGATTATTTATGAATTTCTATATTTAACTTATGATAAACAAGAAAACGAAATTAAATAGTTATGGTTATCTTGATTATTTAATTTATGGTTTAGTCTTTTTCATGGAGCTTATTGCTATCATTTATTTGATATGCAATGTTATCACACCTAGTCAATAGATGATAAGTTTTGGTTTGGATGATGGTTGAACCAATTAATTTAAGAAAATTTGAGACTTATTACCGCTATCCTAATATATTTTGAACTAACAACTTGAATCATGAAAATATTCCTTTTGGACCAATGATCAATATTACAATTAGATGAGATCTTTTCCTTGAATCGGAGTTTGATATTTAAGTGTAGTTGATTTAATTTGTTTTTGTATTAATTTCATCTAATCAGTTATTTAATCAAACCCCCATTTATTTTTATTACTTGAAATTAAGAAACTAGTGCTTAGTTCTCTAAAGATTTGACCTGGCTCCATGACTACCACAAAAATTTGGAGAATTAGAATTATTTTGGGGTCTTCAATAACCTGACCAAAATTTGGCATCACTGCCAAGGATTTATTTCAAGTTTCTTAGTTTCTTTATGTTTTTATTTTTCTAGTAATTGTTGATCTCTTGTCTTGTATCACTCGTGCTTCTCAAACAGGTAAATTGCAATATAATATAGAAATTGAGAAGACAATGCATCAGTTGAGAAAAGAGACTAAATAAGGAAGCAATCGTTCATCTCCAGACATGAAAGTTGAAGTAGATCTAACAATTAATGAAGACTTGAATTTTTAAGAAGCGAACGAAAAGATGGTAAATCTTAAACCTATAATGTTAAGGGAGTTAGTGGAACCAAATTTAAATCAACAACCTTTATGCATTCAATTTCCAAATGTTGAGGTAGATTTTAAATTGAAATATAGTTTGATTCACTTACTGCCTATTTTTTGTGGTCTTGTAAATGAAGATCTGCCTAAACACCTGAAAGAATTTCATATTGTTTGCTCTGGAATGAAGCCATAGGGGTGACAGAAGAACAAATAAATGTCAGGGCCTTTCCATTCTCATTAAAAGATAAGGAAAAAAATTTGTTATATTATCTTCCACTGGATCAGTAACAATATGGAACGAGATGAAAAGAATGTTTCTAGAGAAGTTTTTTCTTGCATCAAAAGCAACGAATATCAGAAAAGAGATATATGGGATAAATCAAATTACAGGAGAAACATTATAAAAATATTAAGAAAGGCTTAAGGAGCTATGTGCTAGCTATCCACCTCATCAAATTCCAAATTAACTTTTGATTCAATACTTTTATGAAGGACAATTTCTAGTGTATTGAAGTATGGTCGATGTAAGCAACGAATATCAGAAAGGAGATATGTGGGATAAATCAAATTATAGGAGAAACATTATAAAAATATTAAGAAAGGCTTAAGGAGC
>JAOSBK010032442.1:0-11295 GCA_027568895.1 Erythroxylum shatona | reverse complement strand
GATAAATCTCCCTACATTGTATCAATTTCTAGCTTTGAATTCTTTGGTTAAGTTGAATGGGACTAATTATGAGGACTGGCTTGAATCCTTGAATCTGTTTTTGGTTGTTCCTAATGTTGATGTTGCTCTCCTTAAGGATGAACCTGCACAATCCACTTTTGAGACTTCCGTTGCAGATAAAGCTAAATATGATAAGTGGGTTTGTTCTAATAAGGTATGTTTGATGACCATCGAGTACACAATGGACATGACTATTAAAGAGAGCATCACTGAAACTGATAATGCCAAAAATTATCTCAAGGTTGCTAGTGAAAAATTTCAGAAGTTTAATAATAATGAAAAGTCTAATTACTTGTCTTTTCTGTCTAAGACCAAGTATGATGGTATGGGTGGTGTTCGTGAGCATGTAATGAAGCTTATGAACTGGTATAATAAGTTTAAGTCCATAAAATTTGCGTTAGGAGAGGAATATTTGATCTGGCAGGTGTTTGAATCTCTTCCATCTGAGTTTGATGTTCTCAGAACTACTTATCATGCTGAGAAAGATGAGTGAAGCAATGATGAATTGATTTCCATTCTTATTCAAGAGCAGCATACTATGAAGAAGGGAAAGTCCCATAGTATTCATCACACTTCTCACAAGAGTGGTGTCAAGAAGAAATTTGATAGAAATAAACAGGATAAGCCTCAATTTAAGAAGAAGGGGAATGATAAACCTACATTACCTTCTGGGCCTAGTGAGAGTTTTGGTGCTAAGCCCAAGCCTATTTTTAATAGAAACTACAACTTTTGTCATGAACATGGGTATAGGCAGCATGACTGTGGGAAGTTTAAGAACTAGTTGGAAAAGAAGAAAGAAATACCTTAACTCTTTATCGGTTTTGAATGAAATCTTGTTGATGTTCCTCCTAATTCATGGTGGTTAGACACTAATGCAACTATTCATGTAACAAACTCATTGCAGGAGTTCAAAAGTAGGCAGAGGCCAAATAAAGTGGAGTTGATGGTGCAATTAGGAGATGGATTTAATGTTAATGTTGAGAACATAAGAGTAGTTTCCTTGAAGTTAAGTAGTGGACATGATTTGCTTTTGAAAGATACCGTTTAAGTGCCTCCTATAAGAAGGAGTTTGACATCAGTTTCTATTTTACACAGTTGTGGATACATTTTCCATATAATCAACAATGGTGTTATTTTGTCTTATGGTTATACTGTTGCTAGTTCTGAAATTATACGTGATAAATTGTTTATGCTAATTACTAATTCTTCTCATTTTAACCGACTGCATAATGATGTTAATGCTGTTGTTGGAAAGAAACATGGGAGAGTTATTGAAAAACAACCTTCTATGTTGTGGCATAAATGATTAGGACATATCTCTAAGGAGAGAATGGAGAAGTTGATTAAGGAAACTATTTTACCTGATCTGGACTTCTCTGATTTTGACACTGGTGTTGATTGCATAAAAGGGAAGTTTACAGCTAAAGTAAGAAAGGCAAAAATGACTAGGAAGGAGGAACCATTACAGATAATTCGCACAAACATCTATGGACCCATTAATCCTAGTTCCATGGGAGGCTACAGGTACTTCATCACCTTCATTAATGATTTTTCTCGGTATGGTTGGTTTGAATTGTTGCGTGAGAAATCTAAATCCTTGGATGCTTTTAAATCTTTGAAAAATGTAATTGAATTGCAACTTGGGAAGCAGATCAAATGTGTAAGATCTGACAGAGGTGGTGAGTATTATGGTTAGTATGATGAAACTGGTAAAAACCCTAGACCTTTTGCTAGATACTTGTAAGATTATGGAATTAAAGCACAATATACTATGCCTGGCACTCCTTTACAAAATGGGATTGTAGAGAGATGAAATCGTACTCTCATGGACATAGTTAGGTACATGCTATATCAAGAAAGAAGCCCAGTTTGAAGCATTTCTGTGTTTGGGGCTGTAAAGTTGAGGTAAGGACATATAATCCTTAGCTGAGGAAGCTTGATCTTAGAAATATTTTAGGTTACTTTATTGGTTATTGTACTGGCTCATGAGGTTCAAGATTCTATTTTCCCAATTACATTAGTAGAGTCATTGAATCAGATCGGGCTGTATATTTTGAAGGGGACATGGAACATAATGAAAGATATGAGTCTCGTGTTATTGATTTCAGAGAGGATCGTGTTGTTGTTCCTACACCTATTGTTTTTCATCTTAAGGCAATTCAGTCTCCTCTTATTCATGATGATGTGGTTGCTCCAAAAAATGATGTTAATATTCCTCAACATGTTGACATAGATACTCAAGTCCCATATGTGGTTGTAGTTCCACCTAGGAGATCTGAAAGGATTCCTAAATCCACTGAGTCTTTTAAATTCCGAGACTACTATATTTACTTGGAGAAGCATGAATTCAATTTAGTTGAAGACTCAGATACTATTTCTTTTCAAGATGCCATTTCTTGTTCTCGTAGTTCACAATGGTTGTCAGCCATAGAAGATGAGTTGGCTTCTATAAGGATGAATAGCGCTAGGGATTTGGTGGAATTACCAAGTGGTTATAAAACTATTAGGTGTAAATGGGTCTTTAATACTAAACGTGATACTAGAGGTGAGATACAAAGTTACAAAGCTAGACTTGTTGCAAAGGGGTATAACCAGAGGGAAGGTATAGACTATAAAGAGACTTTTTCCATAGTCTCTAATAAAGATTCATTATGTATTGTAATGGCTTTGGTTGCTCATTTTGATTTGGAGCTCCATCAAATAGATGTGAAAATGGCTTTCCTAAATGGTGATTTGTATAAAGATGTATTCATGAATCAGCATGCTGGTTTTGTTGAGAAAGCTAAGGAACATATGGTATGAAAATTGAGAAAATCCATTTATGGGCTGAAATAAGCCTTTAGATAATGGTACTTGAAGTTTGACGAAATTGTTTTCTCCCTTGGCTTCAAGGAAAATGTTGTTGATCAATGCATTTACTTGAAGAATAGTGGGAGAAAATTTATTATTCTTGCCTTATATGTTGATGACATTCTTTTAGCCAGTAATGATATGGGTTTTCTTTCTGAGACTAAACAAATGTTGAAATCTCATTTTGATATGAAAGATCTTAGTGATGCTTCTTTTGTTATGGGTATTGAAATTCATCGTAATAGATCTCGTGGTGTTCTTGGTTTGTCTCAAAAAAGGTATATTGAAAGGATCTTGAATATATTCAACAAAAAGACTTGTAATCCTTATAGAGTGCCAATCCAAAAGGGTGACAAACTCTGGAATAGCCAGTTTCCTCAAAATGATAAAGATAAATAAGATATGAAAAAGGTCTTACATGCTTCTACTGTTGGCTGTATTATATATGCTCAAGTTTGTAAATATCTTGATATTGTTTTTGTTGTTAATGTACTTGGGAGATACTTAAGCAGCCCTGGTATGGGTCATTGGCAAGTTGTGAAAGGAGTTTTGAGGTAATTACAAGGTACAAAAGATTACATGCTCACTTACAGGATGTCTGATCACCTTGAGGTGATAGGATATTCTGATTCTGATTATGGTGGCTGCCTTGATGATCAGAAATCCACATTAGGATATATCTTTTTGCTCATTGGAGGAGCTGTATCTTGGAAAAGTGTTAAAAAAACACTTAAAGCAACTTCAACTATAGAGGTAGAGTATGTGGCTTGTTATGAAGCTACTCAACAAGCAATATGGTTGAGGAATTTAATTTCTAAGCTTCATCTTATGGAGAGTGTTTGTAGACCTTTAACCATATATTGTGATAACTCTGTTGTGGTGGGCTTCTCTAAAATATGCAAGAACTCTAAGAATTCAAAGCATTTTGATACAAAGTATATGTTTGTTAGAGAGAAGGTTGAGGAATATCAAACCTGTATAGAACATATACCCACCGATCTTATAGTGATAGACCCTCTAACTAAAGGCTTGACTATTGAGGCTTTTGTTAATCATATAACCTATATGGGTCTATTTAGATCTTTGGATGCCTTAGATTAGTGGGAGTCTGTCTTTTATGTTAATTTTTTATAGCAACATTGTATTTAACTATTTTGTTATTCAGTAAAGAGACTTTTACTTATAATTGTTGCTATTATTATTATTGCCATATACTTTCTTGATATACTGCACAGAGACGTTTAAATTTTTACATATATATGGCCTTTTATTAGAGACATTTTGTGCATAGTCTCATTTTGATGTTCTGACATATTTTGTTAAATCTTAGTTGGCATCTTAAGTAGATGTTTGGGCATTTTTTTTTGTACTCGCACAAACAGATCACCTTTTTGTGTGCATTTCCTTATGACACATTTTATTTAGGTCATCGAGGTATGGGTATCTTGCATATATGTTATCAGTACTCCTATCAGATCTAATTTCTATATTGTTGAGGTATTTGTAACCTTATTTTGGACTTATGATTAGGAGATTGTTTTCTCTACTTTGACATCCTATTATGGCAACATATTGTTATATTAATATGGGGATTTGTTTGTATTGTTCATTGATATTGGTTATGCTATCCAAGTGGGAGAATGATAGAATTTTATCATTAATTTTGAGGAAAATCATAGTAAACAATAAACATAATTTTGTACAAACTTCGATTAATTAGATGTCAATATAATTGGGCTTAGTACTTCTCTCATACGTGTTATTAGACCTGTGTTTATGGGCTTGCTATGATAGGTATGCTTGGCCCATGTTTGCAATGCACAAGAGGCCCTACTGCTATCCAACCTTAAATACAGTCGCCTCATTGAGAAATTTATGAGGTTTTTTCAGGGTTTAGAATAGCAGTAGTCAATCTTTTGCATCTCTGTTGCTCCACTTCACATAAAACAACAATGGATTCAATTGTTCCTCAATTTCTAGGTATTTGTTCATCCAATTCTTGAATCTAGCATATTGCAATTATAGGGTTAGTCTAATTGTATTGATTAATCATGACATTAATCAATAATTTTGTTTCAATTATTCTTTACTCCTTACGTGGCTTCACTGTGCTAGTATATACAAACAATAGATCAATTCAAGATGAGTGATAGTAACACAAATGTTGATATCAATCAGAATCTTCAAGCAAGACCTTATTATCAAGTTCTAATATATGATTTGCTCAATAAGAAATCCAATAGGTTTCACTCCTAATAAAACTTTCTTAAAGACAATTTCAAGCACATATTTTCATTGACACAAGAAAATGCCTTGGGAACTTTTAGCCACCTCAATGCCAAAAAATTACTTCAACACTCTTAGATGCTTCATATGAACAAAAAGTACTTTGATGACATTTAAATTAGGTCAATACTTCCCCATTGTTACCTAAATCAATTAGATCATCAACATATACCAGTACACAAAGAGTGATGTCCCATCTTTAATATGTTAAAGGAGTGTAATTAGTATATGATTAGATGGAACCATATATTTTCAAAGCACTTACAAGTTTAGAGAACCAGTTATGAGGAGCATGACTAAGTTCATAAAAGGACTTCTACAAATGACACACCTTCCTATGATGAGAAGATATAAATCTATAAGTAATTTCATATGCACTTCCTCGTCAAGATCCTCATGTAAAAAGACATTATGTATGTCCATCTAATGAAACTACTAATTCTTTACTGTAGTAATAGACAGTTACCATTTTATCCATGAGAGCGACTGTCTCATTGTAATTGATATCTTCCACCTGATTGTTACCCAATATCACAAGACAATCCTTAAACCGTTCAACAATTTGGTCAAAATTGCACTTAATCTTGTCCACTCACTTACAACAAATGGCATTCTTTCCTGACAGAAGTTCTATAATCCATGTTTCATTATTTTCAAATGCCTTAATTTCCTTACACATAGCTTCACGCTAGCGCTGGTTAAAAACATCACTTTGATGTCTAGTAGGCTCAATCTCAGTAATTATGGTTGCAAGAAATTGCTTATCTACGATAGAAAAATTATCACATGTCACATAATGAGATATGGGATACAACATACTTGAGCACGGTGTTGATGTATATCTCATAAGAAGGTCTAAAATCTCCATGGTCTTAGTGACGTAGTCATGTAGATGTATTGACGGCTATCGTATCCTTTTCTTCACAACCAAGAGCTGTAACTTAGGAACTTGTGTTGCATCCCTTCATCACATTGGGCATTAGCCCCTAGCTCACTTCCCCTATTTTCATCATTTTCAGGCACACAAAGCATTAACAAACCCATCGCTCCCTTTTTCTTCTTATTGTCATATAGAAGTAACACCATTATTATCAACAACCTTCTCATTCCTAGTAACAACATGTTCGCTATGTGGTCCAACCCACTCACATCATCATCACGATATGCAAATGAAAAGGTGAGAAGGGAAGCTAACATATTGTTTTTGTTTATAGTGGGATTGGGAAGCTTGGTATATAGAAATTGGTCCTTAATAAACTCAATGTCTCTTGAAAGAAAGTATTCCTATGTCTAAATCATACAACCTCCATCCTTTTTATGTAAAGAGATACCTAACACATACAAATCTTTGACTTTGTGACCCAAACTTGTCACGATCATGCCCATGGCACTACAAGAAAAATGTCATTTAGCGACAGATATTAATGACAAAAAATCTAAAGATTATGTCGGGAAAACAAATTGGTGACGGAATTTACCGATAGATAAAGGCATCATAAAAATGGCTGTAGGTAATAATTTTCGACGAATAACAGAATGTCTTTCGGTAAATTTACTGACAGTCATTTTATGTAACCGTTGGTGAATATACTGATAGTTGTATGTTCAGTTGACCGTTGGTAAAATTTTGATGGTCAAAATTTGTTCGTCGGCAGATTTACAGACGATATTGGTTATTTTGTCAGTAATTTTATTACAACATTACCGAAGATTATAATTATTCTGTCAATGCATATATCGATAATTTTTTTTTGCGGAAAATCCTGTCAGTAAAGTTGGCGATGGACTGTCAATATTACCGATGGTTTGTTGTTTTTTGTTAGTAAATATAATTGATTTTACTGACACACTTATGTTTTTCCGTCGGTAAATATTTTTAAATATTTTTAAAATTTTGTCATTAAATTTTATTTGATGATCTTATGGTTGATGCATAATTTAAACAGTTATGAATTATCTTAGCTTAATATTTTGATTTGTTTATACATTTAATTTGTTTAAACATAAAGTTGATTGATGATATAAAGTTAAAAATATCTTAATTGATAATAAAAGCATTAAATTGTACATAATAAGTATTTGTAATTTAAATGAAATGACTACTAGTACATTATTGATTTGGTGATCACGGATGCTCTGATTGCTGTGATGAGGTGCTACCCTTCCTCTTCAACTCATCTATCTCATTATAGAGCTAAGCTACATACTCCATCGACTGTTGCAACTGAGTTGCCAATGTCTACACTGTGCTCTGAAGCTCATGAACTTCATTAGTTGTTGACCAACTACTAGACGTTGTTGTACTGGATGTGGAAGATTGCCGATAACGTGTGTTCGCAAATGAACCTAAGCCGAATATCCTTCCATGATGGTCCCTACCACCTATTGCATGAAGATAAGTTTGAGTCTTATCAGCATCTTTAGACTGCTGAAACTGTCGTTGAATGCTTTCTTGTATTTAGTCCTATCAGAAGGTAATGTTTATATTAGTAAGTGATAATTATTAAACATTAATATTAAACCATAAATTTCACATATATTTAATTCTCTACATCGAGTGTTGACAAACGTCACACCTTCATGCTTTTAGTGTAAGTGTGCAAAAAGACCTGATGGGGTGTAGGCCTCATACCTATAGACTTTTCTTGTATAAGAATAAAATGTTATATGTGAACTAAATTTATAAAAATTTCGGCAGAGTTTTCTCTATTTTTATGATATTTAGCCCTTGTTGAACAAAGAAAATAACTAAAGAACACAGCCATACATGGCACTTGACATCTATAACATTATTATTCTCCATAATACACATATTTTCATTCCAAAATTTACGCATCAATTTAAATTGAAATACAGCAAAGTAAAAAAAAATAGAATATAAATATAAAGTGTAAATGTTTACAAGTCTCTCTGTATGCTCGTGGTGGGTAATAGATCCTCCCGTATGTATGGGAAGACTCTCTCCCCCCGGTCCTCTACATTTGTTGGTAGAATTACACTCTAAAATAGACATTATCTTAAGTGATGTCCAATACTACTGCCGATGACTTCATATTTGCTCAGAAATATAAGGTAGTTGTACACCAGCCTAATGTATTGCACCAATAAAGTTCTGATAACGTGTACATGCTTGTCTCTCCCATTTGTCAAATTCAGAATTCCAAAAAATTCTTTCTGAAATAAAAGGAAAAACATTTGGTAAATACTTATAATGTGATAATATTTATCTAATTAATGTATAAAAATTAATTAAAAAAATAATATTTTTTTGATACCTCAAACTCCTGATATTAAAATTCCTTTGTGGTCTAAGAGATATTCTTCCATACATAACCTTCAAGATTAATCTCTCCTTGAATTTGGATAAGATGTCTCTTGAGCAAGGTCCAGACGAATTCAACCTAATATAAAAACAAGTAAATTTATACCATTTTTAAAATTTCAACTTGTAACTTAATTATAAACATATAGTGCTTCATGTATTTTCAATTTCAAATTATTGACAATTGTGATATAAATTCTGTCATTAGGTCCCTCAGCTCCAGGTTGCCAGCCGCCTCCTTCATTTGCATTGTTTACCCCTGATATCTCTATCACTATAAGGGTAGTGGATGATGTAGGGTGGTGGATGGTGTAGCAGTAGGTACAGAAAGTGATGCCTCATCTGCAAGTGTAGTAGCTAAAGGGGGAGGAGGTGATTCAGTTACAACTGCATAATATGAGGCTTCACCTGGACAATAAGCACGTTCGAATCGTTGTTGGAACCTTAGTTACATTATACCATGTTTTCTCTTTGGTGGCAAATTTCAATCTGAAATTCATATTTGATGGAATCTTCTAGAAATATAACAATTTGAATTCAATATTTTATACAATACATTGAAAAGGAAATAATTGATTTCTTGAATATCATAGTCAATGACAAACACCAATTAGTCGCTGTCATCACTTAATTGTAAATCAAAATCATCTTCTTTTTCTAAAGAATAAGAATCAAACTCAGGCTCCTCTTTAGATCTATGGCACTTGTCATCCTCTCTAGATGAAATTTCAATATATTCATTAGATGGATCATTCAAAGGTTCATTATCGTCATATATCATATATCACAAATGCATTTATTTCAT
This sequence comes from Erythroxylum shatona, assembly GCA_027568895.1. NCBI lineage: Eukaryota > Viridiplantae > Streptophyta > Magnoliopsida > Malpighiales > Erythroxylaceae > Erythroxylum > Erythroxylum shatona. The sequence continues at coordinate 1,972 of JAOSBK010032442.1, read as the reverse complement.
AAACATTTTCCTAAAACGCTTCACTTTCAATTCTTTGTTCTCCTTTTCCATGTGATTCAAAAACATCTTTAGGTTTTACTTTGCAAACGACCAACCAATTTGACTTATCTTGTTGTAAGTTAGGAAAAAGGGACATAATACACCTAAATCACTTGCATTGCCAACATGAAAGGTTCAAATTGTCTAAATCTTCTTCACTAGTTTATTTCAACTACATTGTATCCACTATGCACTTTTGTACTAATATTTAGAGTTAGATCAAACCAGTCACACTTAAATATCACATGTCGCTTTATTAGCAATGCAGGGTACTCCATTTAATAAGAAGCATTTTAATAATTTTACCATAGTAATCCATCAATTCTCCCTGTATGTAAACTCCATTATTTATTGTTGCCATACTATGACCATAATATTTCGTATGATATTTGTATCCATTAACGAAATATACTGGATAAGATTTAACAATTCATAAAGATCCCTTCGCAAGATCACATATGAACTTATTCTCTATTGGATTTTTTAAGGCCTACACAAAAGAAATTATCATATTAAATAGTATAATGTCATTTGAACACTTAAATCTTATAACTCAATCATTTCAATATTTGTAAGTGAAAACTTGCATATTTCTCGAACCATCAAGAAAAGTGTCTTCCAACTTCTTTATTGATATCATCTTATGTTTTATTGGGAATTAGCTCAGGTAACAATTCCTTGTATAATCTAAAAATATTATTATGTATTTCAGTTATGAATAACACTAAAATTCAAAACCCAAATAATTAATTTCAACTTACTGTACGAAAGGTTGAATCTCTTGACAGTTTAATAAAGTGTAATCATGGGTAGCCTCAATTTCTTCTTCTGTTAACATTCTTTTTATTGAATGTCCATATGTTCATCCAGGATACGTGAAAATAGATCAGTTACCATCAGCCTCACTCCTTCCTCCCCCATAATCATTACAAGGAAATTTTCTTTCTCTTGTGTGAACATGCAGCTCAAAATAATGTGAACAACATGTACTAGCTTACTCCACTAAATAAGCATTACATATCAAACCTTCAACTTTAGCCTTGTTTTTGACATTTTTCTTCAAGTGATGCAAATGCTTATATTAACGAATAGGGTTATTACAATTTAATTGTTAAAACATGTTATTACTTAATTAAAATCATTTTTGTTGAATTACCTCTCAAATGGATACATCCCTCGATATTGAACTGGACCAGTTACTTTTGCCTCCAGTGCTCAATGCATGTAGATGCTCCATATAGTCAAAGAAGCTTGGACATCTGATCTGTTGGATAGGAAAAGAAAACATGTAAGATTTGGTTAAATGGTAGATTTTAAAACTTCTTTAGAAATCATAACACAGCGGAAGCAAGATAACCAAATCAACATTTCAATATATTCATGATATAGTATAAGGATAATATTTAACATATGAGCAAGATGGTAGAAATATTACCGACTCTTTCGCAACAGCTTTAACTCCTCGTTGTGCTATACTATCCTCGACAATATATCCTCGACAAGGTGATGTATCCTCTTCTTTTTGTTATTGTTTCGTCTTCTCAATATTGTATCCTTGACCAATCCGATCTACCACTTGTTCTTCTTGGACAACTTGGTTAATACGATCCTTTGGTGGGAAAGGAGAAGAAAACTTTGGAGGATATTTTTGTTAGAAGAAAGAAGTCAAAGATGAGACACCTTCTTATACAAATTTCAGTTAACACATTCATAAAAGGAGAGAGAGTCCAAAATACAAGAATACCTCTCTTTCACCTTGTCAATTTCGGTTATGCATGAAAAAAAAGAAGAGGAAGAGCACCCAATGCCTCACACCTTTCTTTAATCAAGCATAAAGAAGCCATTAAATGAGACTATTCTCATTTGTTTTAAGATGGCTATATGAAAAGACCAATAACCTAAAATGACATGTCAATTTTGGTTTTAGTGATGA
>JAOSBK010032441.1:0-11299 GCA_027568895.1 Erythroxylum shatona | reverse complement strand
GAAGTTGCTATGTGAATTAGGAAATGGAACCATAAAGTCAATTCCCCAAACATCAAACAATTCAACCTTCAAAACTCTGATTTGTGGCATCTCAGCTCTCTTTGACATGTTTCCCATCTGCTGGCAATTATCACATGTAGCCAAATATTACTTCATATGGATAGAAAAATCCTGCTTGGAGAACCTTGGCAACTGTCTTACCTGGACCAAAATTATCACCATAAACTGTCGAATGGCAATGGAGAAGAACACTCTGGACTTCATCTTTAGGTAAGCACCATCTAAAAATACCATCTCCAAAATATTTATATAGTAATGGCTCTTCCCACACATAGTATTTGGCATCAAAGATGAGTTTCTTCTTCTGTTGATAAGTAATCTCTAGTAGGAGCACTCCACAAACGATGTAATAACCAAGTCTGCATACCATAGTGTTGCAAGAGATGATATAGCTAATAGTTGTTCTCCTAGAATGGAATCATCAATTGGACAGCCTTCACTAGAAACAGTAATCTTAGAAAGGTGATCAGCTACAACATTCTCATTACCAGCTTTATCCTTGATTTCCAGATCAAATTCTTGCATTAATAAGACCTATTGGATAAAATGTGGCTTGGAGTCCTTCTTCTTCAACAAATTCCATATAGCTACATGATCTATAAAGACAACAACATTAGAATTAATTAGGTAAGACCTAAACTTTTCAAGAGAAAAAATGACTGCTAAAAATTCTTTTTTGCAGTGACGTAATTAATATAAGCCTCATCTAAAGTACAACTAGCATAATAGATGGCATAAGGCTTGTTGTTCTTTCTCTGTCCCAAAACAGCTCCCAAAGCATGATCACTTGCATCGTAAATCACTTCAAAAGGGAGATCCCAATTAGGTGCTTGCATAATCGGAGTTGTAACTAAGGCATCTTTCAACCTATAATAAGCACTCAAACAATCTTCATTAAATTCAAAAGGTATATCCTTGACAAGTAAAATTGTGAGAGGTTTTGCTATTCTGGAGAAATCTTTGATGAACCGTTGGTAAAAACCAACATGTCCAAGAAAACTTCTCACACCTTTTACTGAGGTAGGTGGGGGGAATTTTTCAATTGCTTCCACCTTTGCTCGGTCAATTTCAATACCTGTACTTGACACCAAATGACCCAATACAATCCCCTCTTGTACCATAAAATGACATTTCTCCTAATTCAAAACTAAATTAGCCTCTTCACATTTTTCTAACACTTTTTGACAAATTTTTCAAACAATCATCAAATGACAAGTCGTAAACAGAAAAGTCATCCATAAACACTTCCATTATGTTTTCAATGAAATCAGAAAATATGACCATCATACAACGTTGGAAAGTGGCAGGAGCATTTCAAAGACCAAAAGGCATTCTCCTATATGCAAAGGTACCATATAAACATTTAAAGTAGTTTTGTCCTGATCTTGTGGGTGAATGGGAATCTGAAAGAAACCCGAATGCCCATCAAGATACCAAAAATGAGAGTTCTTAGCAAGTCTTTCTAACATCTGGTCAATGAAGGGAAGGGGAAAATGATCTTTCCTAATTGCATAATTCAACTTACGGTAATCTATGCACATTCTCCACCCAGTGACAGTCCTAGTTGGAATGAGTTCATTCTTTTCATTTTTCACTACATGGATTGGACTAACCCACTTACTATCCAAAATAAGGTAAATTATGCTAGTTTTAAGCAACTTCAAAATCTCCTTTTTGACCCCTTCTTGCATACTAGGATTTAAACTACTTTGTTGTTCAATGGTGGGCCTATGGTCGTCCTCCATTTGAATTTTATGCATGCATATAGAAGGATGAATTCAATTAAGGTCATCTAGAGAATAACCTATGGCCTTTCTATGCTTTCTTAAGATGCTAACAAGTTTTTCAGTATCAACATCCAATTTAGCATTCACAATCATAGGATAAGTAGAATTAGGGCCCAAAAATCCATACCTTAAAATGGAGGGAAGGGGTTTGAGTTCTACCTCAGGTGCTTTCACTTCAGTTGGTTGATCCACTTCTAGATTACTATACTAAAATCAAGACAACATTGAAATTAGAAGTAAAGGCATAAAGTTTAATGTATAAATCCTAAGTTGAAACAAACATCCTAGAATAAGAAAATTTACAAAGCCATGACTAAATTTAACTAAAGAGTAAAATCATAAACATGAACATCCAAGATAAATAACAAGTAAAAGAGGAGGAGAAAGAACTCTAGTTGATTCTTAAATCTTGATTTCTCAATCTTCAAGTCTCCGCTTATGATTTCTCCATTCTTTCTCCTTTTCCTTCTCTTGTTTTCTCCCCAAACTTGACCCAGAATTTTTTTTTCCTTCAAAAATTCATTAAACTTCCTTTTTAACCATTGGAAAAACCATTAGATATGTCATGCATGGGCCCTGTGGCAATACACGGACCGACCGTGTTCTTCTCTGGAGTTGTCAACATTTTGATTATTGGCAAACATGGGCCGTGTGATATTACACGGGCAAACTGTGTGCTTCTCGGGTCTGGTTACCTTTTCCTTATTGGAAGACATGGTCAATGTTAATTTACACGACCTGATCGTGTACTCCTCGAATCTTTACTAAAATCTCCCTCTTACTGGCAAACTTTACACAGGCTGTGTATCTTTACACGGGTAGACCGTGTATTCCTCTGGTTATCTTCATTTTTCTCCTAAAAAATCTGCAAACACCAAAAACAAAGCAACAGTACCAAATTCAAAAAAGCTAAAGGCAGTTTAAAATCATTCAATACAAAAACAATGACAAAATAAAGCTAAAATATATAAAGAATATCAACTTATCATGTAACAAGATTAATGGAAGCAAATCTGAAGGGTAAAAAAAACAAACCTAAATGTTAGGAGTGGCCTAATAATCACACAAATCGCTCCAATTTTTTGGAGACATTTATTCAAGAACATGTCTCCTTACCTCCTCATCCAAAGGAAAAAATTTGTAATATTGAAGTAGTCAATAACAATGATCCTTAGTCCTTTATTTCAATTGTGAAGTCACACAGTTTGAAGCATTAAGGTTGCCAATATCAACTCTATTTAGCTTCATCTGTGAACAACAAGTAAAAATAAAATTAGTCTTTAAATAAGTAAGACAATATTATGTATAATTAAATAAACTAAAAATTTATCGAAACTATATCTAAAGCATTCTCTAGCAAGTTGGCTTCCTTCAATTGCTTGGCATGTTTTAGGCAAAGAAATTTAGTTTCGGCAATTACCCCCAACTAACTAGACAATTTTGCTGATTGAATCTTGTTTAAAGGATGACCTTGCAAGGTAACAATATATACAGACAACTGGTTGTTCATTGTAACATTCATTTGTTAAAACTCACAATCTTTAGTTATACCTCTACCTCTTTTTTTGACATTAATATTGGAACTAAAAACAAATGATTAATGATAAGAAAATATGCATTAAACATGTAAATATATATTTGAGCATAAGTTTATTTGTTGGTGTTAAAGATTAACAAAGCTAGAGATCCCTCTATACTAGTTGAGGCATATAGAGGTTGTTATTGACTGGGCTTATTGGTGGATGAAGTTAATTGTTGTTGTTAGCTAAGATTTGATTGATCTAGTTGTTGTGGGGGAGGAGCAACCTCGATACTTGCCACCTTCTTCCCTTTATCTCTATCAGGTGTCATTATATTGGATATACAATCCTCAATAACATAACTCAAACATCAATAATCCGCATTAACATACCTCTAACATCAACAGTACGCATAAACATAAGTCAAACATCAACAATCCGTATAAGCATAGCTCAAACATCAACAATCCACATTAACATAACTCAAACATCAACAATATGCATAAATATAACTCAAACATTAACAATCCATATAAACATAACTCAAATATCAATAATACATTTCAAACAATATAAACAATATTTGTATTACCTTCAATTATCATAATCAAGATCTTGAAAATCATTGTCACTAATTAAATTATGATTTGACTCTTCATCACTATTATATTCGATCAAAGTATCATCATTGTCATATAAGTCATCCTCAATATAGTCTTCATCTCTTTTACCACAAGATTGGCTTATACTTTATCCACTTGTACTTTATTGGGATCAATATCTCTCCTATAGAATGATGATATATCTATATCTTATATTTATATGGCTCTATTATTCAACTCCGATTCAATCTCTTTATATACTTCATTTCCATTTTAACCCATTAAACCATTTTCCCTTTCACAAAAATCGAAGAGATTTTGGTGTTGAAACTTTTGAACAACTTTCCAATTTCTGTCTAATATAGTGTCATAAGGTAGAATACTTGCTAAGGACAAATGGGTCATTATCTTACTATGCTTACTAACATTGATGCTAGTTATATTGTCATTCACTTTTATGTCACCAAGATTAAACCATTTACACTGAAATAGAGCAACATTTTTATCCTTGATGTAATGCAACTATATTATCTAAGATAACACTATAGAAGTCAATAAAATCGTCATCATGACATCCCTTAACAACAACCCCATAACTTTAACTTCTAACTCGATTGTCTCAATCTTGTATGTGAAATCTAACTCCATTAACAATTCAACTTATATATTTTTGGCATACATACAAGGCCCACAAGCCAAACATTAATGTTGTTGTCACCTCATGCATGTTATGGTTAAGTAACCATATAATCTTTAGGACAAAATATAAATAAAAATTAATTTGTCACATAAATTGCAATAATTTTAAAATATTCCGTCAATAACTTACTCGAGTCCTAAACTGTATGGGAACTTAATCTTATGTTTTTCTTCAACATTAACAATCCCTTTTTTTTTAATCGAATCTTTGTGCTCTCTAATTAAAAAGGTAAATAAAGATCAAGAACTATAGATTGAGCCACAAAATTTAAATATGAAAATTTGAATCAAAAGTAATATTCAAACTCTATATCTATATTAACTTCCTAGAAATTGTTCAAAATATACCAATGGACAAATTTGAGTTCGTCTTTAGTTAACTCTATATATTTTCTAACATTAGGTGGCCTTACTAATTGGGAGAAAGAAAAGCCACCATCTTGATCAAAATTAAAGTTACGTTCTTGTATATTAAATCTTGTCTTATCTCCATGTCATTTAAGTATATCGAATAAAATGTCAAGCATTCATTCACTCTATAAGCTTCTACAATAGACCATTTAGGAGCTCTATTACGTATATAGTGCTTAAGAGAGCATAAAATTCTAAACAAAATATAGAAGATCAACAATTGTTACTAAGTAACATGGTATAGAAAAAAAAGGTAGAATTTAATATAAATTACCTTTCAATGGGGAACATCTATTGAAATTGAACCGACCCATAAAGTTTTCCCTCGTACGGTAAATGAAATACCAAATGCACCATAACATCAAAAAAAGATGGGGGTGGGGTGGGGAATACTAGTTCAAGGTTACATGGAATCAAAGTTATTTCTTTCCATTTTTTAAGCTCTTTACTTTCAGTGTCTTGCAACATAATTGTTTAAAAAACTCACCCAGTTATCCCAAAGTTATGGACACATCCTTCAACAAACACCCATATATTCCAACAAAAAGTAATCATTACAAAAGTACATGACAATCATTACTTTTAAACCCTAATATTTTTCCCTCTTTAACATTGACACAATGAGCTATATTAGATGTCATACCCATCCGAAAACTTGATTGATTTAATAAATTGACAAAAATTTTGCTTCTCCTTTTTTGACATGTTGTAACAAGCGGCGTAATGATTTATAACCCATCATCTCTTCTTTTCAAATGCACATATTTGCTTATATTCATATCTTCCAAGTGTAATCTAGACTTAATTATGTCTTTCGATTTGTCATCAATTTCCATCAAAATTCCTAAAATATTTTCACAAATGTTTTTTCAATATGCATCACATCAAGATTATGCCTCAATAGCAATTCCCTTTAATATGGCAAATTGAAAAATTCCAATTAAGCTCAACAACAGTTCACTTTCACCTTATATTACTTGGATGTTTGCTTGGTGTAATGTCACTGTAGCGCCCCCTTACCGTAGGGTACATATCGGGACGCCCGCAGGTCGCTCCGACATGTAACCCACGATAAAGGTGCACCTTTTGCAAATTCATCCAAAATTGCAATCTATTTTTCAAGATCGAGATTAGACTGATAGCTCCTGAGAGACTATTGAGCCGCGTACATCGGTTTGGCGAGAGAGGCTATGGCTCAGAGGTCGGTCAGCTGGCATTCCTTTTGGAGACTTCTAGTTAGACTGTTTCTTTTGTCTTCTTATATAGTATTTTGTGTAAAGTGTTTGGGAGATTGTATAGACTGATGAAACTTTTAGTAAGAGAATGAATGAGTTTGATGAAATGAAATGGAGCACAGTTTGGTTTTAAAAAGTTTCCAATTTCTTATTAATGTTTTATTATTGTGATGCCATGTGGAGTTTAGAGTTGTTTGTCGGTAGTTCTCTCTTATCGTAGGATATGTACCGGGATGACCTATAGGTGTTCCGGTGGATACTCTACGGTAAGGGGTGCTACAGTTATTAACTTGGGTACTGTGGCAAAAATGGGCTTGAAGAATCTGGACAGAGTAGAAGCAGATTCTGAGATTAAAGCAAGAACTGAGGGGGAGTGGACAAAGAAGAAATCTCATACAAAGAGTTCTAAATCTCAATCTAGTGGAAGCATACCCATGATTGAAAACAGGAAATCATTTGAAGAAACCTTAAAGGAGAAGATGATTACTCAGAAAGAAAGTAGCCGAGTACGGAGTACAGACGAAGGTGCTTTGAAGAGAAAAAGGGAGAAGCTTCTGAGTGAAATTTCGAAGAAAGCTCCCATTGAGAGGAAAAGAAAATTGGATTTTGAGAAGAAGAACCTAAGGCTACAAGATCTCTAGTCTCGATCTTAAATGAAGATACAACCAAACAGGCTAAGGAGATTGAGAGGAAAAGAAAATTGGATTTTGAGAAGAAGAAACCCCAATCTCAAAAGACTCCAAGACTGACTGAGGAAGTGAAGAAGACTAAGGAAGTTAGTCAGAAGAAGAGTGTTCCTACTACTAAGGAAGTTAGTCAGAAGAATGCTACTCTTACTGATGTTCCACCGGAGAAATCAGCAGAAGTTAGTCAGAAGAAGAATACTCCCATTGTTGTTCAAAAAGAGAAACCAGCAGAGCTTAGTCTGGTTCAGACTACTCCTATTGTTGTTCCACAGGAGACAACAGCAGAACTAAGTCTGGTGAAGGCTATTCCTACTGAGGTTCAACAGGTGGAATCAACAGAACTTACTTTGGTACAGGTTCAACAAGAAGTATCACCAGAACTCAGTCTGGTTCACTATAACTCCTCTCAATTTTTGAGGAAAGAAGATCTTAGAATCAGATTGATTGAAGAATTTCAACCTGTGACTAAAGGGAGTACTTCAATAATCATCAGGGATACACCGAAGAGGTTAGTGAAGGTATATTTACAACCTATTCTGATAGATAGTTGTACATGGCATCTGTTGAATGAAGATGAAAGGAGCTTTTATGAGGCCTTGAGGTATGCTGGAACAAAACCATACCCCACAAAGATGACCAACCAACCGTACACTATTTACGCAATTACAGAGCAAACAGTGATAAAGGTTGTACCTGACTTTCAACCAAGGAATCCCATGGATGTTAATAAGGGGAAGTAGAAATTATACCCAGAAGGGGTAATAGATGATCTGTCAGCAGATCAAATTGCAGAACAGGTGCAAAGCATAGATGAAACATGTTCTGTAGAGAAGACCATGACGGGAACCTTCATTTCCCATCACATTTCTAAAGCTAGTAGCAGTTCTACATCGAAGGATGAGCATTGTCCAGTAGGGGGAAAGCTTACTAAAGGGACGTTCACTGAATCCCTTATGTAGACAATTATGCGTATTAGGTCATTGTCTAATACATTTTCAATTGAAGAAGAAGGCCTACCCTTGTGTGGAAGACAAGTGTTAAGACTACCAGCTCCTTATGATTTAGACAATCCTGAACCCAACCTATCGGTTCAACCTCCTACCCTAGAGATTTTTGAAGAATATGTTCCATCTTCAGATGCATATACCACTACAATTGCTTTTGAAGAAGAACAACCGAAGGATGATTACCGACCAACCTCCTCTTTTGACCTGCAAGCTGAAGTAATTCAACTACAGAGAGAAGTCAAAGAGATAAAGGAGATGTTGAAAGAATTGTTGAAGCATCATCGATCATAATCATTTTTTATTAATAACAAATAGGGGGAGAAACGAAAGCACAAATCATAGGGGGAGAATGGAGGAGAAGAATATTTTTTGAAGAAGAAAGAAAAAGACAGGGGGAGGAAGAGTAAGTAGAAATTGAAGAAGACATAATGAAGATATGTTTTCTTATTTCTCATCTGTAATTTTTTTCTCTTTACAGTTTTTCATCTTACTTGTATGAGTATTTGTTATCATAAAAAAGGGGGAGATTGTTCAGTCAAAATGACTTTACATAAATGATTTTGATGAAGTACAAATAATATTGAAAAACAGACGGAAGCTATTGAAAAGCAGAAGAAAGAAGAAAAGAAAACGGAAGTTGAAAAGCAGATGAAAGAAGAAAAACAAACGGAAGCTATTGAAAAGCAGACGAAAGTTGAAAAACAGACGAAAGAAGAAAAACAGACGGAAGCTATTGAAAAGCAGACGGAAGTTGAAAAGCAGACGAAAGAAGAAAAATAGACGAAAGCTATTGAAAAGCAGATGAAAGTTGAAAAGCAGACGAAAGAAAAAAAACAAACGGAAGCTATTGAAAAGCAGACGAAAGAAGAAAAACAAACGGAAGCTATTTAAAACCAGACGGAAGTTGAAAAGCAGACGAAAGAAAAAAAAAGACGGAAGCTATTGAAAAGCAGACAAAAGTTCAAAAGCAGACGAAAGCCAAAAGCAGACGGAAGAAAAACAGACGAAGAAAAGAAGATGATGGAAAGCAGACGGAAGCAAACCACGTAAGAATCAAGAATCAGTTTGAGTTAGTTTCAGAACTCAACTGAATAACCGCTTCTTTCAAGAAACAAGATTAAAGAAGCAAGAATCAAGAATCAAGAATCAAGAAGCAGTTGACAACGAAAACTATAAATATGAGTCGAAGTCGAAGATTGAAAAGTTACACAACAACGTTACACGCGAAAGTTACAAGTGCTTAGCAATACTTGAGAAAATATTGTGCAATAATCTAGAGCTATCTTACAATAACAAAGCTCAAAAATCTTTCTATTGAAAGTAGTACAGATAGCCTGCAAAGGCTAAGTGTAAAAGAATACTGACTGTAAGAGACCTAAAGAGGCTCGGAGACAAAGAATACTTGTAAAAGTTTTGAGAGATAGTGAAATCTCATAAAGATATCTAAGGACTGGACGTAGCACACGGTTTGGGGTAAACCAGTATAAAAATTACTGTGTCAACTTCTCTCTATCCTTATCTCTCTTATCTTTCAAATTTTAGATCTTACTAGTTTTTAAACAAGTTTTCGAAAAATACCTTATAACTTAGATTTTTAGTAGTTCTTGTGAAAAGAACAAGTTTCTTTTAACAAAATGTTTTTGAAGGATTTTTAGAAAAAGGAATACACAATTCAACCCCCCGCCCCTTCTTGTGCATTTATACTTCGTATAATAAGTCTTGTATTAATGTGTGATTCACTTCAATCTGATCAAGATAGGATTCACCACCCTAAAGTAATTAAGGATTATGTTTCGTTGTTCTCAATTAGTATTGATTTGGAATATCCTTGGCCAAGGTGAAATGATGTTTTGTAAATAGTTTACAAATGTCATTAATTAAATTAATTGATAATGGGGAAGAACAATATGATGGGACCTAAAAGAAAGTAGACATTAATTCCATCCTCTATATCTAATTGGAACATTTGTTGATGAAATGATTAAATTATATAAAAAAATCATGCAGGAAAAGTTTGTTAACAACCACTTTGACATTCCTAAATATTTGGGTGGTCATTAGGCGTTGTTAGATGCCAATTTTGATCTATGATTATAAATTGTTTAATTAGAGAATTAAATATAAATTAAAAGGAGTTATAATTTATCTAATTCTAATTATGAATTAGAATTATAATTTATAACCATTGCTAACATATTTGAGAACCTAATGGGTCTCACATATAGAATAGGTTAAAGAGAAAAAAGTTAATTTAATCAAGCTGGATTTGATTGTAAAGTTTGAAAAACTTTATGATTAATGAGATATTTAATAAATAAGGATCAATAAAAGATATTGAATCTTATTTAATTTCAATTAAATTACTAAAACATCCAAAGCTTATTATAAATAGGTTTAAGCTCTATCGATCTAGTACTTCTTGCTTAACCTTCTTTGTAAAAGTTACATAATTCTCTCAACTCATTATGTGAATATCATTAGAGGCCGAATATTTGTACGGCTACGGTAGTTGATACATATCGATTTCAGAAACAGTTCAAGGGATATGACAAGATAAAGATCAAGCTTATGAATAAGGTACGAATTAAAATTTTTCTTTAATATAATTTGTGTTAATCATTTTATAGAATTAAAAAGATCTTAGTTTTCAAGAAATCAAAAGTTACAAAAAAGTTTTGTAAATATTCAGCTGCAGTTATGATCAAATTCTAATCCGATTTCCCAACAACATTTACAAATTTATATATTCAAATGAACATATCAGATTAACTGAAGAAACAAGCCTAAAAAGTGATGGCAATTAGGAAAAAAATATTTTTACTCGAATGAGAAGCAACTATCTTTATAGCCTTTTGCTTGGCCTTACTGTCTTGAAAGTCTAACTTTAATCAAATTTTTTTAATGCATAAATGAAAAGGAATCTACTTAATTCAGACTAACAGACTCTACTTCATAGATATAAACAAGATCTTATATCTTTGAGGAGGAAAATTATAATAGTTCCTCACTTCAAAGTTCTATGCACTTGGCTCAAGCTGGGGCCAAGTGGGAGCTTAAAATGAAAAAAACAGAAATTTAAGAACTAACTCTATGCACGAGATAAGATAATCACAAAGAGACACCTATTGTAACTCACGACCTATCTAAGCTTCTACTAATACAATAAGAGCAAGTACTTGGAATCTATGACAATAATGAATTTGTGAAGAAAACATTACAAGAAATTGTATTTTTAGTGAAAGTAAAAATTGTCACTAAAAGCAGTAATATTTGTCACTATTATTAATAGTGT
>JAOSBK010032440.1:0-11300 GCA_027568895.1 Erythroxylum shatona | reverse complement strand
ATTTATATTTTGAGGATATTATGTAACTAATGATATGTTGATGCAAGAAAATATTTGAGTATTTTTTTCTTCAAGAGCTATTGGAAAGGAAAAATCGCAATATACTTTATTTTAAATATTTTGTCATTATAATTATGGTTCATAAATTAAAATAATTATTTAAAATATATTTAAAATTTGCTATAAAACAAATTTTTAACAAAATTTTATTTGTTAACATTTTTAACAAACCAACCACCATCAATGATAATGGTAATCATTCCTTTATCTTAACCAACCATTATAATTATAATGATTATATCCATTATCATTCTTCACTATATTCATTCCCATTTCCATTTCCATTACCCTTTATGAACCAAGCGCCCCAATCCCTCCATTTTTGGGCCCCAGTCTTAGCAAGGCAGGTAAGTTTCCTACTCTTGTGACGCATCAAGAGTCCCTCGGTGGTAAAGTCACTGAGACCAAGGCAACCGTGAAGTTCCAACTGAAGAAAGTACTTTGCATGGGAGTTGCTGCTGAAAATTGTGCTATGGAAGAGAAGCAGATCTTCCAAAATGTGCAAATGAGTGTCAATTTCCTTGTCTCGTTGTTGAAGAAGAATTGGCAAAATGTTAAGTGCCTGCACTTGAAGGGTACTATGGGACCGCCACAACGCATCTTTTGAGTAGTTTTCTATTAGGCAGTGGATTCCTATAATGAGAAATCTGAATTTTACCTAATTAGTATTTTTCAAGTTGGATGAACTTAGCCCTCTTATCTGTCCTGTTGTTTTATTTCGCTAGAAAGCTTGGAAAGGCTACCGTATTTGAGTAAACAAGAGTTTTGACCTTCATTTATCCAGCATTCGTAAGTTCTTGGGTATTGGTTGATAATATGTCTGCAAAGTAATTCAATTTGGTAATTATATGTGATTAATGAAGTTAAGAGAAGGGAATGTTAGAATATTCCATCTTGACTAAACATGAAAATATTAAAGGATTTATAAGTGGTAAAAGTCAACTATCAAAATGAGTAGTTCTAGTCATTTTGACAATGATTGACCCAAACTCAATTATTGTTAGTAGACTTTACATTCTGCCCGTGTTAAAAATTCTAATATGATATCAGAGTCAGTTTGGCTCAGATTATTAATTTCTTAATTGTTTGTCTGAATGTTCAGTCTCAACGACACGAATTGTTACGTATCATTGCGTTTATTTCAAGTGACAACTGAATGTTCAGTTCTAGTTGCACTTGAGAAGTGCTGCTAGAGTATCATATTGACTAAACGTAAAAATGTTGAAAGGTTTATAAATAGTAAGGGTCAATTATCCAAATGACTAATTCTAATCATTTTAATAATGGTTAACTCAAGCCTAATTTTTATTAATAAACTCTACACCCTGTCTATATTAAAAATTATAATATTCCATACGAGGGCAAATAAAACACATGGACTTTACCTACGCTGTTTTCCCCGCACCCCCCTTGTGGGTATTTGAAAAGCATAATATCTGCGTTCTCTATTGTCAGAATTATTAATGTCTTTGGTATCATCTTTGATTGACATTTCCATGTAACTTGGGAACAAAGCAAGGTATTTAAGTTCTTGCAAAAGACTAGGGATGGCAATTTGAGATTGTCCCGAGTTGAATTGATTGAATGTTATACCAACTATAGGTTTGAGAGGGTTGACCTCAATGTTTCGAACTAATCTAGACAAAATAATATTGTGAATTATTGACAATTCTGACTCGGTCCAATTTGTACTGAAAATTTTTCAATATCGAGTAAGTTAGAATAATTAATATATAAAAGGGAATACAATAATTAAGAATATAATTTATATATACTGAGATAATTTATATAAATCACTTCTATAAAAGTATTTAATAGCACATGACACAAATTAACGAAAATTCAATATGATAAATTTATTATTCCATGTGTGTATTTGAAATGTTATTTTTTAAATACTGTTTTTAAAATAAGATATTGTTGAAACTTAAATATGTTTAAAAATTAGTTTATTCACGTTTAATATAATAAAAATGAATATTAGTAATTCAAACTGTTTAATTATCTCCTCTGGGTTACAAGTGGTACGTAATCAAAGAAAATTTATTAAAAAAACCAACAAATACAGGATTTGATGATGGATCCTTTTCCTTTTCTTTGTGTAAGGATTAAGAACCACTTCTTATTTTGGGATTTAACAAATTCCTTTCACTCTCTACGAGGGAGCATTTCAAATTTTATTTCAGCAAATTACACATTGTGGAGTTATAGCAACTAAACCTTACAGACCATCAGGTCTTCTCAGCTTTTCATATGATTTTCTTGAGACCTGCCAATAAGTTTGACATCAGTAGGAAAGGAGATCGTCTCTACAAATAGGGCATGGGCTTTATAATTTTATAAAGGAAAAAACTATCCGTCCATGAGCTTTGGAATTTGAAGAACAATTTTAAGTGATATGATGGTCAGAATTTACATTAGATGACTGTTTTTTCAATAGCTAGACATCTTGTATACCTGAAATTCGGTTGAAACGACTCAAATATTCCTAGTAAAACGACGCTGCTTTAATGGTAAATTCATCCTAAAAACGCCAATGAACCTAAAAAGGATATAATAAAGGCAAGCAGAAATGACTTATTTTTGTGAGAAATGCTATAAACTCTATCTTTATATGTTCTGACCCACCACTCATTCTAAATCCAGTTGCATTTAGTTGTTTATTGTAAGTGGATCACAATGAATCGACAATGAAGGTGGTTGTTAACTACATCAACACTCAAATTCCTTTATTGTTATTGCCCTGGCTTTGCCCTGACACATATTTTTGTTTTGATCTTTGGCTCCTCGTGAGCCTGTTAGTGAATATATAAAATCAATTACGTTGGTCTCATATAACAGTTTAAACTATTGTGATGAAACGGTCACTTAATATGGTATTAGAACCTTTGTGACCAAGTGGTAGTAAGTTTAAATCCTACCATTCATCTATTATTCAGCACAAGGTAGAGTGAACTTGTGTAAATTTCAAGTTCAAATGACTTTCACTTGAGGGGGTATGTTAATAAATATATAAAACCAATTATCTTAGCCTCACACAACAGCTTAAACTATTGTGGTGAAACGGTCACTTAATAGATTCAAGACAATCTTTTAATTAGAAATTTCATCTAGACATGATGTTTATATCTAGTTTCTTAAATGCTGGAGTGATTTTATGTTAGGACAAGTTATTTAGGAAGTTCAAACTAGATATAAACTAACTCTAGTCTATTCTAATTCGAAGTTAACGACTCAAGTTTGATTTAATCAAATTCGATTTCAAGTACTCAAAACTTAGCCAGACAATAACAACAACTAAGTCAACAAAATCTAAAATCTAAGAACAAACTATACATTAAGCAGATTCAAGTTTAGACTCGAGATTAGTTGTTTCTTATTAATAAAGATCGTGAACATATCATACCCGTAAATGGATTTACCTGGTTGTAGGATGGTGAATACTGAGTGACACTCTAAGCAACCGAAATCGGGGATTCCACAAATACTCCAGGTGAACCAGACAGCGTTCGCCTGCTAAATGGTGAGCGCAGCATCGGGCTAGTATGGTAAGAAACTATTGGACTCTGCTGATTTGAAGAAGAAGAAAGTGGAGAAGCTTGAGGAGTTTGCTGACTTAGACAAAAAGCATCAAAAGCTGATGCTCGTCTGGGGGACCTTAATGGCGACTTTTGTGAAGGTAATATATTGATTTTTATCCTGTAGACAGAAAAAGACAAGTGGTTTAGTGATTTTAAGGCACTAATACTAGTGTAAAATTGTGGCTAGTAAGAAAAAGAGCTGAGGGTTACTTCTTGTGAACGTCAACGTACTCGTCCGTCTCGTCAAATATTTCTTCCTGCAACCAAGGTATAGGAAAAAATTAAAAAAAGTACATTTTAATACAAGGTTTTAAAGTAAGAATTGCCCATTATATTATGAATGCAATATAGTGATGGCAAATATGATTCGGCTCAATCACACAATAAGTTAACATGTTGAATTTAGATGATCGAGCAGACCGAGTTCATAATAAATTTGTCTAAATCGAATCGATGTAAAGTTAATAAATTAAATTCGATTTAATTAAATTTTAGATCAAACTTGAACTTAATAAGTTAACTTGAAGTTAGATATAACAATTTATCTTGGATACTATACTTAAAATCTGATTAACTCATCATATCATACTAATTGACTTCATAGGTCACACCTATCACCCCTACTTGAAATTTGGTCGGAATAACTCAACAACCTAAACTTTTCTTTCAAATCAGCATTGGCTAAACGAGTAATTTAGTTCTTAACGTTTATATTAAAATTTGAGTTGGACTCTAATATTTCAAAACGTTCAAAATGATTCATATTATTTATAAAATATTTAATATGAACCTTAATATTTAGAAAATATTTAAATAACCTCCAACTAGACAGAATTACATACTAAGTTTAGCCTCGGTCAAGGGTTATTTTGAATATTTTATAAATATTGAAATTTATTTTGAACGTTTTATAAATATTAAAGTTCATTTTGAACCTATTGAAACATTATGGTACAACTCAAAATTTATTGTAAACGCTGGGTGATAAATTGTTCTTTGTGCCAAACAACATTATTTTGGTGTTATTTCAGCCTCTTCAGACTAAATTTAGGCTACATGTTCTTGACTCAGATTGCATATAAAAAGACTTTTAATGATTAAATTTATTATCATCTCTTATTGTAATAATTATAGATAATACAAATATATTATAAAATACACATAAACAATTACAATAATTATAGGATAAAAATTGTGATTAAGATTCGATTTTCAAAATTTTTCATTTAAAATTAAATCTGAAATTGAAAGATAAAATTAAATTTAATTTTAATAAAAAATAAACTTTAAATCTGAGGAATACTAAATTAACTGAAAATTCTAATTTAGATAGATAGCCCTAAAACTAATTATATTAGGATTCATTTGAATTTGAAATTTTTCTCATTAAAACTGAATCCAAAGTTAAGGGATAAAAATAAATTTAATTGTGTTTGGGTCTAATTAAAAAAAAACTTTAAATTTTAACGGCCTTAAGCCTAACGGTATTAGGGTTCATAATATAAAACATGCATTTAAATTCCTCGTACCTGCAACAGTTCTTCTATAACATCCTCTAATGTTATGATACCAATGAGTTCATCTGAAACATATGGAGATTCCAAGTCGTCCTTTGGAAGACTTCTACCCTGAAATCCAGGTACTTGCAACTTCGGGTTCAAATTGCCTTCTATGTCTACATTTTTTGATATGGGAATTCGAGTTTCAGTCCCATTGGAGTAGACAGATCCTGAGCACAAAGAGATGTCCTATTAGAGTGTTTTCAGAGCAGTAAATCATATCCCAGAAGCCAAATCATTTACCCTTCACGCTATCTTCTCTGTCTGATGCATTTGGAGTATTTATGCCTGACCTTTCAGGTTTGGGTTTTGCTCTTTCTTCGGTTTCCTTAACACCATTCTTACACCTAACCACAACAGCCATGTGGCTGTTACCCTTCTGAAATTGGTTTAATATATCGTAAAGTGGCAAGCGTTCATGAAACCTGTCAAAAATCAGGAAAAACAAGTGTTCAGGAAAAACAAGTGTTCAGATAGGAAATTAATGCTAGAAAATGTTCTGAGAAGATGTTTATACCTGGGAATTCTCCTGATAGTTAGATCTCTTATAGGTAATTCATCTTCCGAGCGGAACTTGATCAAGTTCTTCACCTGTTCAAAAAAAGCATGTAATTTTACCCTGTCTTATTCAGCCTGGAGAAGCATATGAAGAGGATAGCTAAGTTTGTTTGAACCAAAATCGACGGACAAAGCTCGATTTAACTTGGATCCAGATCTAACTCAGTTTTAGTAGGAAAAAATTTCAACCTGAGCTCGTCCTAAACTTGAACCTGAGCTGATTTTTACAGTTTATTCAGCACTTACCAAAATCAATCCTATGATGTTACTTGGACTTCCTGAGTATATGGGCACACGACTATGCCCTTTGCTGATTATCAATCCCATAGTTTTTCTGGAGAAACACAAGAAACCAGTCCATAGGTCATTAACACAAGTAATCATAGATGAAAAATTACACAGATAGAGAGGTACACACTCATCAAGTTTAGAATTGATATCAAGTGAGAAAACATTGAACATGGGTGTCATAGCATCCTTAGCAGTCTTCTGTGTCATATCCAAAGCTCCAGTGATGATGGTGGTTTCTTCACGTGTCAACTCTCCTCCTTTTCCTGCCTAAGAATAATCCAAATTTTGTTCTCAAGATCTCAATCATTGCCAATCAACAGAAGGAAAGTTTGAATCAGAAACAGTATTTCGGGTTTTCGTTAGATCATGATAGTGTGACAAAAGAAACAGGTGACTGAATTATCGTACCAACCTCATTTCCATGCAAGTCAACTAAGGTTTTCAGTTCTGCTCGTCCTAAAATTGCAGAGTGTTTCTTACCAAGGATCCAATCCAGCAACTATTATAGAGGAATGAACTAGTTAGAAGTACTTCCATCTAAAGTCATTAAACTTCATATTCGAATTCTGAATTTACCTTACTGATTGGGTAAGCAACGGGAAAGAGGACAATAACAACTAAACGGACTATACCAGACAGTTTAGCACCAACACTTAATCCATACCTTGAACATACAGCTTGTGGAATAATCTGAAAAGAAAGATTTATTTGCCTTTATCGTCTATCAGAAACATGCTAATTACAGTATATCTGAAGAAACCAGAAGCATCTGATACGTATCTTACCTCACCAAAGGTAAGAATGAGGGTGACTGATATGATTATAGCGCCCCAAGCTGGAAGAAGAGCGTCGAGGAAGATTGGAAGAGCCTGAACAAATAATTCACCACACTGTCTTGATGTCTGCGATGTAAACTTAAAAGGGTTTGTTTCAGCAAAATAATAGAATATGTTGTACCTCCATAGCTAAGGCATTTCCGATGAGGAGTGTGCACAGGAGTAAATGCTGATTCTTAACAATGGGAAGAATCTTCTCAGCGTTCTTTCGTTCATGGGGCTCACCAGCCTTCATCAAAACCTCAAGGTCGACAAGACTGAGAGACATAAGACCTAACGTAAGACCAGACATAAGACCAGCAAAGGACACTAAAACTACACAGATGACTAGGTATGTCCAGAACATGGGCTCGCAACATGGCACGTCATTTGCTGCCATATTTGTTGGATTAGCTCCAGAGAACCAAATGCTTTTTTGATTTGTGGAAAAGTGGGATGAAAGAGCTGAGAGGATGGTGTATATATATATAATGGTTTAGATACAACCTGGTCTTGAAAACAACTTGTTTACTATTTAGAGTAAGATCACGTATTACCGAATTTTTCAAATTTTGCGTGTCAGCAATTGTTGTAGTTTAGATACGACAAGGAATTACATCAACATTGGCGTCACTTTCACAAACATCCAATACCAGGGTTTATTAAGCGACCGTTTCACCACAATAACTTAAGCTGTTATGTGAGGTCAATTCAATTGGTTTTATATATTCTCTAACACACTCCCTCAAGTGAAAGTCCTTTGGGCTTGAAACTTACACAGACTTATTTTACCTTGTGCTTAATTTAATTAGAATAGGTGGGTGGTAAGATTCGAACTCATGACCATTTGGTCATAGAGGCTCTGATACCATATTAAGTGACCATTTCACCACAATAGCTTAAACTATTGTGTGAGGCCAATTCAATTGATTTTATATATTCTCTAACAGGATCGACGCATTAAACATGCACAGATTTCTCTCTGATAAAACTTTTCTTAAAGATCGAAAAAGAAAATCCATGGGCGTTGCATGCTCTTTCATTTTCAGTATCTTTCAACTGCTTAGGCATGGAAGAAACTACATTTGTTGTTTCCATCTTCTTCTCAGGTTTTGGTGTTGAAAATGGCATCTTCAGATTAAAAATGTATTAGTTAGGAAGCTGACTAAAAATCCCACTTTTCTTTTGGCGTTATCTAACTGGATTTTTGTGTGGTGGTGGTGCAAATAACATCAGCTCTAAACTCAATACAGCTTCGGTAACCTAAAAAAGAGTGGCCGGCCCTTGTGATCCGTAAGAGCTATCACAGAATAAAACTAGAAAGCTGAAGAGGAGTGAAATGATGAAGAAAGCATTCTTAATCTTACCTTTTACTTTCTTAATTATGATTTGTTAGAGGGATCCGGCTTTTAATTATATTAAACTTGTGGAGAATAGAATTAAGAACAAAGTAATCATTTAGTGGAAGACAGAAACCGAAAGTTATTTGGTAAGATTTGTCACCACTAGTTTTAATGTTTATATTTGTGTCTCTACTATTGCTTGCTGATCTGCAAAAAGTTTAACGTATCATTTGGATTATGAGATAAGTATAAAGTAAATCGAAAGAATTTGAACTTAGACTTTTGAATACTTAAAGTTTTGATGTACTTAACTAAATTTTGAAAATTTTAGTTGACGTTGGAGAATATTTGAAACATGTAGGGATGACAATGAAATGATCCATGCGACTAAATTTAAGTGTTTTCAATGATCGGCCTAGACTTTTAAATAATTAAAGTTTTAATGTACTTAATTAAATTTTGAAAATTTTACTTCACATTCGAAAATATTTGAAAAATGTAGGAATAATAATGAGCTGGCCTACGAGTTTAGATTAAGATGTTTTCAATTAGTTGGCTTATAGGCTAAGCCCAAGTTTAGTCTGGCCCAAGTATAATTTTTTTAAACAAAACGATATTGTTTTTTTTTACAAGAGTTAGGGTTTGGACAAACTTAAATCTGGGCAATCCAAGCCTAAATTCAATTTAAAAAAAAGACGTCTTATATTTTTAATTTTCAAAATTTTATTTTAATCAAATCAGCTAGCTAGCCCATTGGCCGACTATAGAAACAGGATTGTGAGTTTTAAATATTTGGGGATAATATGGATTGATTATCGTTTTACTTATGCTTACATGTAAATAATTAACTTTTATGTAAATGATTTTTTTTCCTAAATCTATGTTGCTTAGCATATAATTAAATAGTTATATTTATACTTTTAATTTTAAAAATTATAAAATTTGACTACTAAAATTTATAAAATAATCAGCCTACAATAGACAGGGACGACAATGAGCTAGGTCGGGCTACCGACCCCCAACCCGAAGAGCGATGGGCGAGGGGTGGGGCCTGTCCAATTCGACTTTATGTTTTTTAAATTAAAAATGACATTATTTTTTACAAAATAATGTCTTTTTTTACCTTCTCGTCGGGCTATGAGTTGGGCTGGGACAACTTCAATCAGTGTCCCGGTTAACCCAGGTCGAAGTCGGATTGGATTGGACCACATTTGTCATCCCTATTAGAAGAGATAAAGAAGTTATTGAAATTACTTTATGAATTATTATCTATTAATTCAATTCATTAATTTTTATTTATTTATTTAACTTAGTTTAAATATCATTAAAGGGTTTTGAGGAGACTATAAGAAAAATTAAAGCAAGGTCAAATAGGTTCATATGTAACTTAAGATTATATATATCAATAGAAAAATTTGACAATAAATTACGAGTTAGCAATCCACATTTTGAATTGCCAATAGCAGAAATGTAATATTAAGAAGGCAACAGAAAACTTAATATAATGAAATTAGATTATTATGCAACTTATTAAATAAACACTAAACTTAAAAATATGTAATTGAAGGAAAACAGGAAGTAGATGAAGAAAGATATTTCTTTCATGCTTGTATTGAATCATTGTGTGAAATATATACAGAAACTACCCTACTGCTATTGGTTGAGTGTCCTGCTATCTGCTAGTAACGAATTGTTGGCTGAGCAGGCTGTACAAAAACAAAGGCAAAATATGTATAAAGGCAGACAACAAAGGCAGACAATATGTACAAAGGCAGAGAAAGGGAAAAAGGACGAAAGCAGGTAAAAGACAAAATAATAAAGTTGGGCCCTATGAGTATGATGCTAGGCCCATGGTTGTGAATTAATTTGCATTCTCTAATTTGGACTCTCCAACACGCCCCGGTCAAACCAAAATTGGGGGTGAAGACCGACAACGCTGAGTTTGGAAAGGAGAGTCGAGAAGCTTCAGGCAGTCAGAGGTTTCGTGAGCAGATCTGCGAGTTGGTCAGTCGTGTTCACGTGTCGGAGCTCCAGAAATCCCAAGGTGACGCAGTCCCGAACCACATGGAGATCGATCTCGAGGTGTTTCGTCCTCTCGTGGAAGACCAGATTTCTGGAGATATAGATCGCAGCCTGGTTATCACAATATAAAGGTATGGGTTTTGTGATTTGAAGCTGGAAAGTGTCTAATATTTAGGTGATCCACTTTAGCTCGCAAGTAGTCGACGTTAGGCTTCGGTATTCCGATTCAGCTGAAGAGCGACTCACCGTCGATTGCTTTTTTGTTTTCCAGGAGATCGGTGATTGCCCAAGGAAGACGCAGAACCCTGTTAAGGATCGTCAGGAGAAAACGCAGCTTCCCCAGTCTGAGTCAGAGAAGGCTACAAGGTTGGGGCTTTCCTCTACCGCATAAAAAATCCCTAGGTTCTGTGTTTCCTTTAGATATTTTAGTACTCTTTTGGCTGCTTCCCAGTGCGGTAGTCTAGGGTTACACATGAATTGACTGAGTTGTTGAGTGACATATGTGATGTCGGGTCTTGTAAACCCTAGGTACTGTAGTCTCCCTACTAGTCTTCTGTACTCTTCTGGTTTGGCAAACAACTCACCTGTTTCGGTGGTTAATTTTGTTCCAGGAACTATGGGCGTGGAGCAAGGTGTGCAATCCAAAAGTCCAGTCTCTTGGAGGATGTCCCGGATGTATTTTCTTTGGGTAAGTATCATTCCATCTGCTGCTCATGCTATTTCAATTCCTAAGAAGAATTTGGCATACCCAAGATCCTTGATTGTGAACTCTGAATTCAAAGCTTGCTTAACTGAGACAATGTGTTCTTCATGTACACCTGTAATTAGTATGTCATCCACATAGATAATTACTGCCATAAAATCATTTTTTGTGCCCCTAGTGTATAAACAATGGTCTGCTTCTGATCTTGTGAACTACATTGAGGATAATTTTGTAGACAATTCTTTATGCCACTGTCTTCCGGCCTGTTTTAGGCCATAAATTGATTTAATTAGTCTGCATACTTGGCCTTCCTTAGCTCTATTGTAGCCTTTCGGTGGTAGCATGTATAGCTCTTCCTCTAGCTGGCC
>JAOSBK010032439.1:0-11304 GCA_027568895.1 Erythroxylum shatona | reverse complement strand
TTAGCATTTATTATAAAAACTTTAATAAGCCTATTAACTCAATTATTAAGAAATCACCCACCTTAATTCCTTTAGCTCTAAGGTTGGTCAATTTGCCTTTCTTCTACCTCCAATTGCCTCACTTCACCTTCATCAAACACAATAATCCCAATTTAACATAAGATGCTAAAATTGGACATTCTAAGGAAAGGAAATCAAGAATTTAAAACCTACACAACCTTACCCATGCCTTTCCTAAACTATTTAAACTAAAACCCATCTATAAAACCAACAATTTTCGAATTTCTCTTACCTTAGGAACCTCCCACGAATTTCTGATTTTGCTTCTAATGGAGGATTAAACCTTCCTCTAACCTTATCCTTCTTAAAGAACTTCTTAAATCTCTTTTCTCAAGCAAGAATCAACAAAGCCCCAACTCTTCTTCTTCTTCTTCTTCTTCTTCTTCTTCTTCTCTTGGCCGAAAGTCACTCTCCCTCTCTTTTCTTTGGTGAGTTTCGTAGCTTTCACTCTTAAAAGACTTAAGGAACTTTGTCACTAACTTATAAAACCTAAGCTAAAACATTGTAGCTTCATCATTCCCTTCTTAAAACTTAAAATTTTCGTAGGCTTCCTCTTCATTCACGACAACTCGTCATTTGTTTCATTTCTTCTTCATTTAATGGCTTGAAAAAGACTACAAAGTCCCTCCTTATAAGTCTTAAGTCTTAAAAACCTAAGTGATCTACCTAAATTGCCTTTACAACATCTTATTCTTTTTAATTCTAACAATTCATCACAAATCTAATTTTAACTAAATCCCTTCATTTATAATTCTATTAACCAAGCACTAAAAATCTCAAATTATTCTAACTAAAAGGAATTATCAATCTAAACCTCAAAATAAAAAAAGATGCTTAATGTGAATCGAGGCCCAACAATTGTGGTGATGGGGGTGATCCGAAGATTTTCACCAAGTGAAAAAGTAGGAGCTATCCTGAATCACTACTATGTATCCCCCTATAAAGGCCATTTTAGTTCTAAAAAGACGGCAACAAAGGTTCTCCAAGTGGGGTTCCATTGTCCTACACTTGTCAAGGATGCAAGAAAGTTTGTGCAAGCATATGACAAATGTTAGAGAGCTAGAAATATTTCGCGAAAACATGAGATGCCCCTTAAAAGAAATTTTAGAGGTAAAACTTTTTGACATTTGGGGGATAGATTTCATGAGGCCACTACCGCCTTCTCTTGGCAACAAATATATTCTTGTAGAGGTCAACTATGTCTCCAAATGGGTGGAAGCAATTGCTGCACCAACTTGTGATGCCAAGGTGGTCATTAGATTCCTCAAAAGGAATATTTTCACCAGATTTAGTACTCCTCGAGCAATTATCAATGATAGGGAAAGTCATTTTATCAACAGCTCATTCGCCAACCTTTTGAAGAAATATGGGGTATGCCGCAAGTTACCATTGGCCTACTACCCTCAATCTAATGGGTAAGCCGAAATCTCAAATAAGGAGATTAAGGGAATCTTAGAGAAAATAGTAAACATTTGAAGAAAAGATTGATCTTTGAGGTTAGATGATGCTTTCTAGGCTTATAGAACAATGTACAAGAATCCAATTAGGACTACTCCATTCAAACTAGCGTATAGAAAATCATGCCACCTTCCAGTCGAGCTAGAACACAAAGCATGTTGGGTTATTTAGAAGCTTAATTTGGACTTCAAGGCAACTAGAGAGAGGCATTTACTTCAGTTAATTGAGTTAGGGGAGCTTCGCTTAGATGCTTAGGAGAATGACTACAAGGAAAGAACGAAGAGATGACATGGCAAACATATAATCAAAAGAGAGTTCAAGGAAGGAGACTTAGTCTTGATATTTAATTCACGACTCAAGCTATTTCCTGAAAAGTTGAAGTCGAGGTGGTCGGGACTGTTCAAGATTATTAAGGTTTATACTCATGGTGCGGTAAAAATTGAGAATCCTAAACCTAGAGTATTTAAGGTTAATGGGCAGAGGTTAAAGCCTTATGTGGCTAGATTTCCAATATAAAAAGGGGTCACTCAATCCCTCTCTAACCCTGACCCTTAAGCAAACATTTGGCAGAGTCAAGCTAAGGACTTTAAATTAGTGCTTCTTGGAAGGCAACGTAAGTTTCACATCTTAGTTGTTTTTATTTTATTTACCCAAAATTAACGTTCCTTTTTGTTCTAATTGTAGGAAATTGGACCTTAAAAGAAAATTTTGATGGGAGGAATTAAACTTATAAAGAGAATAATCCAAGTTCATCACAGGGATGTTTTCTATGCCTTTTTACTCATGACCCAGTATATTATTGAATTTTGGGGTTATTTGTGTTTTTGTTTGATCTATAGTATCTCTAAATTCTGGGCATTATGCATGACCATGCATCACCCTGCATAGCCTATGCATGCGACAGATTGCTGACATTCTTTGTCCTTAACTGTGCATATGTTTTTTTTAATAAAAACATTCATAATATCTTTGTGTTGTTCAGATGTTTAAATTTGTGCAAACTCATGCTTACTTACCTACTTCAAATTATTATGCACCTTGACATTGAGGATAATGTCTTATCTAAGTTTTTTTTTGGGGGGGGGGGGGGGGGGGGGGTAAATTTTTATTTTTTTTCATTTTTAACAAACTATTATATGGTCATTTTTTTGCATAGTTAAATTTCAAAATCAAAATATTATAAATAGGAGCTTTAAAAAGGAAAACCTCATTAAGAAATTTTGATCTTTAAAGGTTTTGATTTTGGCCTTACTTTTGGGAAATTGAGAATTGCTTAGAACCTAATTAGGTTTACCTTTAAAAGGTTTGTGGATAGATTGTTCCGGACTAGTGTTCAGTTTCCAATTGTTTAACCTTACTCATATCCTTTGATTTGAGTCTTCCCTTCCATTCTATTTAAGTTTTGATTATCCATGAAATTTTTAGGCAAGTTGGAACCTAGTGAGGTCTCGTCAATCCTAGAACAAGTTATTTAGGCCTATCGAGGCAAAATGTGAGCACAAATTTGATAAGGAAGTGATCAAAGGCAAAATTTTTTAAATTATGAACCACAATCCGATTTTGGCTTAAAATAACCCTATATTTCCCTTGGAGCCAAGTTGAGCCTAAGTAAAATCCTTATTTCTTTAGTACCTTCATTTAACCAAGCCATAAGCCAAGCATTCCCCAAATTTTGTGTGGAAATGATTATTTAGGAGTAGGATACATGGGAGGTTGAGAAAAAGGGGAGAGAGAGCAAGCAAGTGAAGATTTTGCGGGTATTCTGTATCTTCAACTTCTTCAAAGAATAAGGGTATAAAGTTATTGCCTTTAGTAAACAAGAAACTGAGTTTGGGGGAGAATCAATTATTTGGGACTTGAGAATAAGTGAGCTACTAATCTCTCTTCTCGAAAAAAGAAAAAAAGAAATGGAAAAAATAATAACAACCTTAAAGAAAGAAATTGGTAAGATATTCCCAATATTTTTATAGTTCTCAAGGAAATCATGTTTATAAGCTGATGTCATGGGTAACCTAAAATTCTTTCCTCCTTGTTTTCACAGTTTTTTTCTTGAAGAGAGAGATGCCTTACACTTTCTTATTTCTTGAATAATTTTTTCCATTTCATTTGAGCTGTTATTACCCTTTTTCCTTTGTTTGAGCCGAATTTAAACCCCAACAACCCTATTTCAACCCTAATGAGACCTTGTGATCCTTTGAAAAGGAGTGCTAAAAAATTAGTGGAGTTGGGACGGAAAATTTTTGCCTATAGGATTGGTTAATCTAATAATATCTTTATAGTCTTTTGGGTTGTAAATTGCCTTTGAATTTATTTGGATTTTCTCTACTCTTGTGAGTTTGTTAGTTTCTAATTAGACTTGAATTAAGGAATATATGTTTGAGCGAGTTTTGGTATCCTTGCACTATGAAGGTGGATATGGTCTAATAAGTGGCTAAAGGTAAATTTTAATTGGTGACTACAATTCTAAAAATTCCAATTGTTAAGTGCCCCTTAATTTGTTCTTAACGGTTTTCTTAATTTTGCTTAGGGACAAGCAAGGGTTTGACTTTGGGGACATTTGTTAAACACATTTTCTCATTGAAATAGTGGCATTTTCCATTGGTTTCTACATATAGTTATAGATTTCATACATATTTTACCCACTAATTAGTTTAGTTCCTCTGAATTTGCATTTATAGTGGTTTTTGTTTAATTTTTTTAAAAATGAAAATGAAAAGGACTTTGGTTGAAAAGGATAACACAGATTCTGTTGCAGGAGGCACGGGCTATGCATTGTGGTCTATTGCCAGTGAGACATGGGAGTACCCTACCATTAACTCATGTCCAAATGCAGTAGCTATACTCCAACTAGACTAGCTAGATCTCTTCTGAACCTGGAAAACAACGTTACAATTTTAATGAGTTTGTAAAACTCAATGAGTGAACCATCATCAATGTGCTCACTCTAGTCAGAGCACGAAGTCAAGTATATAACCAACTTCAAGAAGTTTAAGACATCATCCAGTATCAAATTCCACATCACATTTTGTCATATTTCATCAAGTACAAAGATAACATGTATACAAACATTTCATAAACCATTTCAAAACGATCCATTAATTCATCTCAATCATTCATATGATACATGTAAAGTTATATATATGCAAATGCACATATGACTCCATTTTCATTTTACTTTATTTTGATCGAGTGCCTATTTACTATTTCAAATATGTTATGGATACTGGGCTCATTTCATCTACTGTCCTGTATCCGTTTTAGATACTGAGCTCATTATTAACTGAGCCTGTGACTCTTTGTGCACAATTCCTAAGCTGTAAGCTCTTTTTCACGTTAGTCACTCTAGTGACAACTACTTTATCTGATCATGAATATCAATGTAATGGAATGCATCAATTCATATAATATGCTATCAATACTTTTCATTCAATGTGTTCATGTCATTTATCATATTCTTTATACTTGAGTTTGACATTCAATACTCAGTTGAGTACACATTCCATGTTACACTTACAATTTGAAAACACTTCCATATACAATTAAACTGCTCGGACCAACAATGTTTGGAATAATAGCAATCATATAAGTAACCGTTAAGTAACTGATAGTTAACTGAAAATAATTTAATAATAGTGAGAAACATCTAGGTTAACTCATAGCATGCTCTAGAAAAGCTATTGCCTTGATGATTCGACAATGTCTGGCTGTTGACAATCACCATACGTGTTTCTCATCATTCATACACACATAGTTCACAAATCACTAACTTGGTTAATCATATGATTATTCAATCATTCACATATATTTATGCCATATTTCAATACAAGCTCAATTGACTTTTTGGGTATGTATTCATATACAAAGATTTTGACCATTCAAATATTTTAACTTGTGTGTTACTATTTTGTAATCAGGTTTATACCTTAAGTAAGCTTGATTTATTCCCATTTCATTATTCACACATTCACAAACCTTTCTAGCTATATATCTTCACACAATTTACCAATTCTCATTCATTCATACCTAGTATACATTACTCATATCCTTTGGATCATATTTGCAATCATAAGAACACCTTTACTCTTATGACAATTCATAATTTCTATATTTGGATACAATGATATAAAAACAATCCATTCTTCAAGTTATGTTACCAATTAACAATCTAAACTTATCAAACTCTTGATCAATTAATCAAGCGACATACTAGGTCCATTCCTAGCCTTAATTAAGTCCAAATACACCAATTTAGAGTAACTTATCCTCAGTTGGATCAATAAACACACAAAACTAAGATTATCATTTCAAAACCTTGCCCACGATCGTGGGATGAGTGCCCCAAAGTACTATCCAATTTCCCTCAATTCTCCATGAATTTCATCTACCTAGGATCATCACTAACACTTTAAATTTTGCAGAACTCATACTCTCAAAAGCTTCTTCAATTCATGTTAATATAGCTTCCGTCTTCATTAAATTAAAGCTTTCCAAATTTTATTCATTTACGTCTCTAATAATCATTCTTACACATATACTAACATCCCCATTTTTCAGATAAAAAAACTCTTTCGTAACAAATTCAAAACAACTTCATAACATTCCATTAATTATACCTCAATTATACCTCAATTTCATCTCAATTTCTAACTCAAATCATTCATTTAACAGCTCATAAACTATTATTTTTAATGCATGCTAAATAGAACATAAACTACCATTCATACATCATTTTCCCAGCATATATTTAACACCAATACTTTAATCAATCAATCCCCAATTTAGTCATCATCAAGTTCTATTATTTTATACCATAAGAGATCAATATATTACTTACTTGTTCAGCCCAATTGTCTCCTCAAATATCATCCTAGCTTAGCCTTATGTTTATGCACAATCATCCCAAAGGCAATGACAAGAAGAAGATAGCAAAATCTGTCTATCTTTATGAAGAACATAACTAAGGTTTTGAGGTGATAATGGATAGAATTTAGGCAGAAGTTTAAAGCTATGTAGGAGAAGTGAATTTCGATGGTGAGAAGGAGGAGAGGGATGAATCAAAGTAGAAACAATGAAGAAGATGATTCTGCATTAGTTTAAATTATTAGGTGCAAGGTGTCTATATATTACAATGACACTTGTCATGTTTGTATGCAAGCCACTTATCCTCACCTTATGCTACCAAATGTCACCAAGATCCTAGGTCATTTGTCACTCAATTCTATTGCCATGTGTCACTTATTTCTTAGGCTTAATCATCCTAATTTTTCATATGTCAACTTGTCTTGCCACTTAACATTTTTCCTAAACTAAATAGACATATTAATTCATCAATATCTTAATTGTAACAGTTAATTCCAAATTGCTAATTGTAATCCATCAATTCTTGTTATTGGTAAACAAAAGTACAAGACATTGAAAATGCACATTCATATCATATTCATTTTAGTTTTATAGCCCGTAATATGTCAATTGAGTGCAATTTGTCTAAATCACAATTCATATGTGTATGCTATTATCATACATATGACTGAAATCATAAAATCATTTCATAAATGTACCAAATTCATTCTATATGATGCAACTCATGAGGCTTAGTAATCTAACACTTTAATCCCTCAACAATTCAAAAGATAGGATATTATAACTCTCCTCATCTTTAAGACATTTTGTCATTGAAATTCTTAACTAACTTATTCAACATATGGGGGTAATGTTGTCTCATGTTTTTCTCAATCTCCCATTTAGCGTCTTCTCTCAAATGATTTCTCTAATTAATCAATTCCTCATATTCCTCAACGGCGTAGCTTGATATCTGACCATTTTTACTGGTGTCTCCATATAATTCACATTATTTACAATTTCAACTTCTTGAGCTAGAAATACATACATCGCATCTGACTTGTACCTCCTAAACATACTAACATGAAATACATTATGGATCTATGTCCTTTTAGGAATAATAATGGTGTCATCTCAAATTCAAGGACCCAATAATGTAGTTTAGATACTTTATAATTGATAAAGTACATATATTATCTATAGTATGTTCAACTTCTTGTTCCTAAGTATCGTTATTATCTGACTCCAATATTCACCTCTCATTTATTCAATATTCATCCATTCCTAAAATGGAACATTTGATCTACATATTCAATAAAAGCCCTTATAAAAGAAGATTTCTCTCTAAATTTACCAGTATTGTTCATGAAATCTTTCTCAATCAACTATGTTCATCGTTACTTTTCAGCCATTCATAATACCTCAATAAGATCAATTACAATCCTATCTTACACAATTAGTATGTTTGATAGCCAAAGCTCGGTAAAGCAATAGGCATGTATATTTACTCTTATGATTTAGTGTGTACCATCAAGACCATTACATTTTATCTAGAGATTTATTTTTGAAAAGTCACCAATTAATATTTTAAGCTAAAAATACCTCAATCTCAATTGATTCTAGATAACATTTGAGTATTATATGACTATACAAAAGTTACTTATCCTTAGTAGTTATCATTTCAATATATCCATATAAATCCATGCATCCACTATGCTACTTTGATGCATCTCTGAATTTCACTTATAGAAACTAAGAATTAAGAGAATTCAATATTTCATAGATCATTCCCTGTACCATATCCAAGCATGTAATACATATGTGCTCAATAATATCATTAGCCAAGGTAACCACACTATCAGATGTGCACTCACAATAACTGATCAACTTAACCTTGCGAACTTCTACATATATTGCTATCATGTATTTCATCTTACATAAGTATGTTCTTAATTAGTTCAGAAATATAAGATACGTGGCAATCATGAATTTTTGATATCAGATCCAATGATATAACTTTATACTAAATCATAAGATCTTAACACGATAATTAAACAACTATTCTAGTTACAAGTTCAAACTCTTATAATAATAGAAATTTTAGTTTTCTTTCAACTTTGCTTGTACATTTTAAATCTTATCATTTCTACATGCACCTTTATTTTTCTCCATCAAATCCACGAAAATGTATTCACATACACATCAATTCAAAGGTATACACCACAGCACAATACTGATATCATATTCAATGATATAACCACAAATACAAATACACTGAATCTATGTCTAACATATCTTACCATATAGTATCTCCTATATCAAGATATTAACAATTTTTCATTTTCTCACACTCTAACAAATCATCATTCTTCTCATTGATTCTAACAGTTTCAAATTTTATTGAATGTTAACGTGTGTGACTTATTTAAATGGAACTAAGATTGGGGATCACTTACCTTTGCGTGCCTTATTGAACATTAATCAATATTGACAATGTATGACGTGTTTAAGATGCATGTAACTTGACACATATTATGATAAATGCCCACGAAAGATGTTAACACTACAAGAAAAATATAGTTTAGTGATGGAAATTACTGAAGTAATGTCTACACATTCTATCAGAAACGTTATTTAGTGATAAAATTTACCGACGGACTAAGGCATCGAAGATACAGTCGTAGGTAAATTTACTGATGAAATTTTATGTACTGTCGATGAATATACCAACGGTTACTCTTTGTTATCTTCGGTCAATAAATTTACCAATAGAAAAGATTTGTTGGACCTCACTTCCTGAGCCCAACATTAGAGTCGTGAGACATGAGCCTGATACCCTCTAGTTTCTAGAGCCCAACAATCTGGAGTTATAAATTATGAGTAGGCTTCCTTGTGGGGTTATTTCAATGACTCCTTATTAGCCATCATCTCGTAAGGGTGATGTGGCCACACCAGTTAAACACTAAATCATAATTTGACTTCTTCAAAATAATTATAGCTCTCCTTATTTTTTTTGAAACAAGAACCAAATTATTCAAAGCTCTATAGCTCAAGATATGCCTAAAAATCCAAGTACGTTCATAACTTGATTATGCTCTTCCAACCAATCCCTTATATTTTTTACATTAATATTTTTCAAATCTATCTCAAAAGTTACCAATATTTAAAGAGGTAGAAAAATGTATTAGGAATCTATTCCTTTAAGAATCACTTCATTTGGAGGCCAAGTGATGAAGTTATGGCTAAAAAAATCAAGTATG
Organism: Erythroxylum shatona; assembly: GCA_027568895.1. Classification (NCBI taxonomy): domain Eukaryota; kingdom Viridiplantae; phylum Streptophyta; class Magnoliopsida; order Malpighiales; family Erythroxylaceae; genus Erythroxylum; species Erythroxylum shatona. The sequence goes on along the minus strand of JAOSBK010032439.1, from coordinate 1,687 downwards.
TTTATGTCATCAATCATGTTGTACCTCTCTTGGGAGAATTGGCATAACTTTCTCTACAAACCTCTGATTGGTTTGAAAGAGAACTTCAAGATATACAACATTTGTGAAGACTCAAAAGTGAAATTCGATCATCTACAGGGTCAAGAATGTGACCAGACGATAGAATCAGATGAATAGTGCACCAGACGATATGACGTCACCAGACGATACGTCATCACCAGACGAAGCATCCTCACCAGATGATATGTCCTCTCTAGATGAAGTGTCCTCACCTGATGACACGTCCTCACCAAACGAAGCATCCTCACCAGATGACACTTCATCACCAGACGATACGTCCTCATTAGACGATGCATCCTCACCAGACGACACGTCATCACCAGACGATACATCCTTACCAAATGATGCGTCCTCACCAGACGACACATCATCACCAGACGATACGCCCTATACTCCTGAGCATATCCACTTATAAGAACCATAAATTTTGACTCCGATATCTAAAAATTTCATACTTTATAGTGTTGGAAAGCTAGAAAGACAAGCTAGAACTTCCAGGAAGACAACTTGTCAAATTCATCCTACATCAATCCAGATTTTGCCCTAAAGTCAGAACACGAATTTTTCCCTTATGGAAGACTTGAAATTTTGCATTATGCAAACTTAGAATGTTCTCAGCATAACCATTCAGCTACCAAAATGATTTCATTAAACTCTCAAATCTCAACTCATTTGTCTTATCACCTTCACCTATATCTGATCAGTCATAATGCCTATCTTCCTTTCCGTGACATCTCACTTATGCATACATATATATATATCAACGATTTATATTCTAAAATCATCAACTCAAGTTGATTACTTCTTCACATATATCTAATTCCAACTCACATCATCCATGCATTATTCACATTTCATTAACATCAAAAAAAATAAAGTTTTACAAATCCTTAATGGCATTCTAAGCCACATTACATCATCATCTCAAAATCTCAAATTACAAAAGGATCCTTGAACAAATAAACTTGTTGCTTTCCTAAAATCAACTCAAAATACAAAATAAGTGAATTTGGAGAAATTCCCTTAGGCTCTTGATCACTTGATCTCTTAGCTATTACCTGAAGATGGGATAAAAGGTGGGTGAGCTTGAAAGCTCATGGGTAATAGTTTATAATAGAAAACAAGCAAAACATTTGAAAGCATTTACTTGTCACAGAAAATTCTCTTTGAGTTCATAAAACACATGTTTCTCTAATTCTTATCGTGTAGTAAAATTTACAAACTATAAACCATGAATGCATCAAACTTGTTCACAGATCATAAGTACATAAGCACATCAGAATAGTTTGGGTAAATCCATGAACATGACAAACTACACATTTCCACATAATGGTCCTGTGTAGTCATAAACTTGACGCACTATCGCAATCCCACTTAGTGGTTTTGCGTAGCCATAAACTTGAGAGAGTACATAAAGGAACTCCGTGCCATTAGCGGGCAGGCGGGAGAAGCCTTTTGTTGGGCCCCGATTCGCATTAAGCAGGTTTTCTTTATTTTGAGGTTTAGATTGATTAATTTCTTTTAGTTAGAATAATTTGGAATTTTAGTGCTTAGTTAATGATTATAAATTGAAGGGTTTTGGTTAAAATTAGAATTTTGATAAAATGTTAGAAGGAAAAAGAATAAG
>JAOSBK010032438.1:0-11306 GCA_027568895.1 Erythroxylum shatona | reverse complement strand
ATAATATATTATTAACAAGTCATAATGTTAATACATGAATCACAAATATCCATTGACCTAGGGCACACTACTAACAGATACATCGGTCCTTATGAGATTCTTAAGAGAGTCAGACCAGTAGCTTATCAGTTAGCTCTTCCTAAAGAATTGGCCAAGTTGCATGATGTGCTTCATGTTTCTATATTGAGAAAATATCAGTCTGATGATATACATAAGGTCCCTATGTAAGAAATTTAAGTACAACCAAATTTGTCTTATGAGGAAGGGCCTATGTCTACTTTAGCCAGAGAAATCTGACAACTCATAAATAAGCAAATACTTTAGTGAAAGTACTCTGGAAAAACCATGGAGTCAAGAAAGCAACATGGGAATTGGAGTCAACCATGAGAGCTCAGTATCCTCAGCTATTCTCATTAGGTATGAATTTCAAAGATGAAATTTTTATAAAGGGAGAGAATTATAAGGCCCTAAATTATACCCTAGTTGAAATGTTACATGTTCATGAAAGTAAATGTAATAGGTGTTGAAATTGTGATATGATTGTGAATTATATATGTCTTGAATCTTAGTTTGATGGACCATGACTAGTAACTTGGAATTAATTGATAACATTAAAAAATTGATGTGTTAAAATGTACATTTGGACTATGAAAATTATCAAGCGGCAGGATAAGTTGGCATATGAAAATTAATATGACTAAGCTTATACATTGAATGACATTTGACAGCATTGGTTGAGTGACAAATGACCTAATAGAATTGTGACATTTGGTAGCTTAAATGGGGGATAAGTGGCTCACTTATATGTGTGACATGTAGGTTGATTCATTGAAAGACATGTGCCCTTTCAAATTTATGACACCTAACAAGTGATTCAACACTTGCTATCCTTTGCTCCTCTACACTGAAATCTCTCTTACACTCACAAACTCCTGGATTTTTCTTCAATTTGCATTATCATCACTTGACATCTTTGCAAGATGCTGCATCAAAGAAGCTAGATTTTGTTGTCTTTTATGTTGTTTTTTTGGTGCTAAGATTTGCACCTTGATCTTGGATGTGTGTTGGTTGCTTGGAGGGGCTAGATTAGCTGGTTCTTTAGAGTTGAAATTTGAAGTTAAAAATGTAAGGGAATTCTTAACTTGATAGTATGTATTAATACAAGTTCTATGATGATTGAACTGGCATGGAATGTGTGATGATAAATGAGTGCTAGAAAATTGATCCTTATATGGCAAATTCTGTTTTGGTTTTGATGTATGAAAGATAATGATTTTTGAATTAGATTTGGATATGAAGTTGATAAGGGATTGAAGCATAAATAAGGTAGAATTGAAATGAAATTGATGGACTTTGGTGAAGGTGTGCTAGATGGAGTATGAAGGAGTTAAATTTGGAAATAAAATGAAGGTCATGGGTGAGTAAACCTCGATTCACTCATCCTAAAATCGTGGGATTTATATGCCACCTTCCCACAGTCGTAAAAAATGCTTTAGAAGGAAAAAAAGTTTGGTTTTGTATATTTGTTGGACTATATAAGTTTAAGACACTTTTTAATGGTGTAATTGGACTTGATTAAGGTGTAAAATGAACCTAGGTTAATGTAGAATTAGTTAATTAATATTAATTAAAGTAGTAACTTAAGAAAGATGTTATTTGATAACAAAGTATATAATTTTGGAACTTATAAGTTGTTAAAGGAATGAAGTTTACTTATGAATGTTAATGTGATTTAAAGAACATGAGTAATGTGTTAGTTGTGAATGTTTGTGAATTGGGAACTTGTGTGAATACATGTATTGTGTAATTACTTAATGTATTCATTGGTGCATTATTACAAATGTTTATGTTTATAAGGCATAATAATTTTGATCAAATGTGAATGAATACCTTAAATTTAAGCAAAATGGAATAAAGTCATATGTTATGCACTACATCACTTATATGTGATTATGAAATCTGAAATGTTTTATTTTTAAAACTGCCAAGTCCTAATTATGGGTAAATAGGTATGCCTAGAAGGGTCTGCAACTGCTTCTATAACTAGGCACTTTGGTGTCTTCTGTACTTGACACTCCGGTGTCTTCTGATCTTAAACACTTTATTGTCTTCTGTTTCAAAGACTTAAGTCTCTTATGTTTCTGAGATAATAATCATAGGTATCGTCTGTTTAGGTCCCGTTATCCACTTATGTAAAAAGGACTAGCAGGCTACTCTATTTTGTGTTTTGATATATGTTCTGATCTAATACAAGATAAGTTCTGATCTGATACAACATAAGTTCTGATTTAATACAAGATATATTTTGATTTGATATATTTTCTGTTCTATTTTGACATAATTATATCATGTTTTGAGACTTGTACATTATGTTCTGAAGTAATGATGTTCTATTATGATACTTATATGTTTTGTTCTGACACAAGAATGTTCTGTACTAATGAATTGTATTATGTTCTTAGACAAATAATGTTTGGATTGCTCTTTAATATGAACAATTAAAGATTGCTTATGATATGACCTGATTCAGTACATGTAAATGTTAGTCAACTGTTAGAAATAGTCGTCATTATGTATCATGTTTAGTTATTCCCTACTAAGCTATATGCTTAGCACAGTGGTTTTGCCTTTGTACAGGTTCTGATAAGAAGACTTAAGGCTGGGACAACTGCAGTGGCCAATAAAGGACTTGATATGATTTTAGAAAATGTTATGTTTAAGTTTTAAGTTGTATTTTAATCATTTGGGACATATTGTGTTTTGGATAAATGGTTTGTAATAACTATAATATAGGATGGATTTGTATGTGAGGCATGTATATGACGATTACAATATGTACATGATGTTTTGTATATAACTCAGCAAAGTATGAATGTGAAGTAAGTTATCTTATTTTTAATAAATTTTTGGAATATCTTGATATGTTTTAAGATTATTTTGTGTGGCATCTTTTTATTCTCTCAAGGGGTATTCGGGTGTTACAGGAGTGCTACAAGGAAAAAGTGAGTGTTAAGGAAGATGAAGGAGAACTAAGAAAGGGGAAGTTGGGTGTTAAATCGAAGTAAGAGATTTTAGTGAAAGAAGAATTACCTATGCCACCCTCCACTTAGAAACCACCCACTCTTAAATTGAAGCCCTTACACATCTTAGGTATACCTGTCTAAGCGAAGGTAATACCTTACCCATCATAGTTTCAAACTAACTAGATAAAGAATAGAAAAGAGAGTGGTGGAGACTATTAGGAAGAGGATGAGAGTCAAAAGATGGTCAATATCTAACATAGGAGGAATAAGTCCCCATATGGTGAAGCATATGATTAATCTTAAAGAAGGAAGGAATGTGGCAAGGGAAAGACAAAGAAGACTAAACCCTCTCATGAAAGGAGGCATAATAGTGATGGAGAGTAAAAATAGTGAGATGATCTCTAATTGAACAGTTACAAGTTGGAAAGTTTGTATTGATTATAGGAAGCTCAACAAAATGAGTAAGAAGGATCATTTTCCTATACCATTTATGGATCAAATGATTGAAAGGGTAGTTGGCCATACATTCTATTATTTCCTTAATGGATACTCATGAAATAATCAAAATTTCATCTATTTGAAAGACCAAAAGAAGTCCACTTTCATATGTCCATATAGAACATTTGCTTATAGATGGTTATCGTTTGGGTTATATAATGCATCGGGAACTTTTTAAAGGTGTATGATATCTATTTTTGCAGATATGTTTAAGGACATGATGGAAACTTTTATAGATGATTTTTCAATTTTTTGACCCTTTTGATCACTGTTTAACAAATTTGGATAGGGTTCTTCAAAGACGTGAAGAATTGCATTTGGTTCTAAATTAAGAGAAATACTGCTTTATAGTGCATAAAGGCATATTTTTGGGACATAAGATATCATGCCAAGGTATAGAAGTGGATAAAGCCAAAATATAGATCATCTAGAAGCTTCCACCACCGACCAATGTCAAAGGTGATCGTGTATTTTTTAGATATGTAAGATTTTAACGTCAATTTGTAAATGAATTCTCTCTCATCTTACTTATTAGTTATAGATATACCATTTATATTTGATGATAATTATTTACTTGTTTTTAACAGGTTGAAGGAGGCACTCATTTTAATAACTATGCTGATGTCGCTAGATTAGTCTTTGCCATTTAAGGTGATGTACATTGTTAGTGATCAAGAAGTAAGATGTGTATTATGGAAATGGAAAGTCCAAAGGTTGTATGCTATCTATTATAAAAGCAAGACATTAATGGGAACCCAACTCAATTACACCAACACTGAGAAGGAGTAAGGCAACAAAAGGATGCATGCTATCTTCTATGAAAACAAGAAATTAGTGGGAGCTAACTCAATTACACCACCATTGAGAAGGAGTTAATAGAAGTTGTATTCACATGAAACAAATTTAGTTCTTATCTTTTGGGATATAAAGTAATCATCTATACCGATCATGCAGTGTTTAGGTATCTTTTTGCGAAGAAAGATGCAAAATTGGGACTTATTTGATGGGTGTTACTTTTACAAGAATTTACATAAAGATTATTGATCAGAGCCTTAGTACTTACCCTTGGAGGTCAAATCAAAAATATATTCCAAGGATTGTAATATAGGTTGCAACCTTGGGTCGTTTCACTTAATCGGAACCTAATGGAATGGACCTAAGCTAGCCTATATGTCATGAAGTGCAAACTAAATTTGTAAGAAAAGGGGGCTTTTGCCTTTAGAATCCTTGACAAAATTAAATTGAGTTGCAGGAAAAAATGTGTGAAAAGTATTTTTTAAAAAGATTTTAGGGTATAACAAATGGAAAGATAAAGACAATGATTAAATGGTGATATTATCCTCTTGAAAATAAGCTTGGCTATCATAGTTTGAAATCAATTTTTGATGGGAGTGAAAATCACTAAGTTTCAAATAGTAAACCTTAAAGAACTCTTTAAGTCCAAGGTCTTAATCAATGAACTCCATTTCTTGAAACCTTGTTAAATGCCCTTAGTGTGTGTGGTGGGTAAGTCAATGAAACAAATTATTTTGGGACCTCAAATTAACTCCTTATTAAACACAACTATGCAAGATAAAAGAGATTCAACAAGATCACAAATTGACATATATGAGACTTTATATATTAAAGCTTCAAGTTTTACATCAACAAATCACAACCACACATTAAATATCCAACACTTGATTAAACTCTAATCAAGAGTTTTCAACTACAAATCACAAATCTTAAACCTAGGAGTTCATAAATCATAGTTAAACATAGATTAAACTACTCCCTTTTTAAGCCCATGGAACTCAAACCATTGCTACATCTTCAAGAGAGAAAGAGATGCCTAGCCACTTATAACTTCAAGTAACTTGACAATCGAGAAGCAACTTGAAGATCTCATGGTAGTAATCGATGGTGGAAAGTGGAGAAACTGGTATGGAGAGAAGATGATGGTGTGCAGTTGAGATGAAGATGATGAGAGTGTAGGAGTGTGTGTGTCAACTTTGTTTCTACTGCTTTCACTTAACCTATAATAGGTAAGTTTCATGAATCGGGTTGATGGATCGGGTTGCATAGTGGGTTATTTTGCCAAAAATGGCCCGGGTCATATCAGTTCAAAGGTTTCGCCGCGGCAAACTTTTTACGAAAGATTTATTAACTTCATCTTCAACTTTCGCCGCGGTGTAAACACATCCCTTTGCCGCTGCGAACTTTTCTCTACGTGAATTCTTCATACTTAACTGCGGCGAAACATCAACATCACCACGATAAACTTTCCTGTTGCACTGTTGACTTGTTGACTTATCATCTTCAGCCTTCACTCCTTGGCTCTACTTCTTGAGTCTCTTACAATAAAAAAATGGTAGTTTGCAGTATCAATTATTCTAGAAAATTAAATTAGTGCAATTACTAATCATTTGTGACAATTTTACTCTCAAACTACATAAAGTAAGGGCAAGCACTTAAGAATTAAATTAAGCATAAAATATGAAAATAAGAGCTAAGAAGTGTAATAAAAACCATGAAAATGTCACCAATTTATATAAGAAACTTGGGTTCAATCAATTATAGAAAAAAGGGAGCAAAAAATTTAGTGGTTGATCACTTGTCACATCATGAAGGAAAGGAGTTGCATAAGAGTGGAGATATCAATAAGCAATTCCCCAATAAATCCTTAATGATGATAAACTACCTATTGGTTCCGTGATATGTTGATATACCAAATTATGTCACAAGTGGTATCATTTCCCTCAGTTTGTCTTACTAACAACAAAAAAGGTTCTTATATGAGTGCACTCCCTATTTGTAGGAAGGGTCAATTGTTTATAAAACTTGCCCTAATGGTTAATCAAGAGATGTGTTCTAGAGAAGATGTTAGACATACAAACACATCGTCATGATTCTACTTATACAAGACATTATAAAGCAAACAAGATGACAGTTCGAGATCTATTTACTTAACATGTTTACAGATGCTCATTAATTTATGGTGCAATCTGATAGATGCTAAAGGGTGGGGAACATTTCAAAAAGATATCTAACATCTTCGAGATATATGTATTTGATATGTAGGGGCTAGATTTTATGGGTTTATTCCCATCCTCCATAGGAAATGCCTATATTTTAGTAATAGTAGATAATGTATCAAGATGGGTTGTAGCTATGGCAACTTCAATTAATGATGGTAAGGTGGTGCAAAAGTTCATAAAATTGTTATTCACAAGATTTAGAGTGCCAAAAGCAATAATTAGTGATGAAGGAGCCCATTTTTTGTAACAAATATTTTGAAGCTTTTTTACAGAGATATGAAGTCTACCGTTGAGTGATCATGATCTATCCTCCACAAACAAGTGATCAAGTGGAGGTTGTTAACTATGAGCTTAAAAGAATTTTCAAGAAGATGGTCAATAATTCAAGGAAAAATTAGGCATTGAAGCTTGATAATGCTCTATAGGCTTATCAAATTGCCTTCAAAACTCCAATTATTACAAACACCCTTTTGAATTATTTATGGTAACGCTTGCCACTTGCTCGTTGAGTTAAAGCATAGGCATATTGGGTGACAAAGGTTTTAAATTTTAATTACAAGATAGCTGGTGAAAAGAGACTCTACAATTAAATGAGTTAGAAGAGTTGCGACTGAATGTTTATAAGAATGTTAAATTATATAGGGAAAAAAGTTTTTAAAATTGCATGATTATTATATCAAGAGAAATGAGTTTAAGTTGGAGATGTGATTTTATTATTCAACTCATGATTAAAATTTTTGTAAAAAGCTCAAATTGAGTTGTAGTGGTCCCTTCAAAGTGACCCAAGTATGGAGCTTTGTAATTAGAGAATGATAAAAAGTAAACATTTAAAGTGAATAGACATCGGTGGAAACCATATTTTAGAGGAACATATTCACATCAAAGGGAGGTAGTATCTTTCCTTTCTTTCGATTGAAAATAATGGCACTAAAGTGGTTAAGCTAGTGACCTTAAACTTAACATGCTATGTGTAGTTAGGTTCGTCCTAATTTCATATTAAATAGTGCTTTTTTATTTTTATGTTTTATGCTTATTTCATAATGATTTAAATGATGGATGTCCATAATTTGAAACATTTCAAATGGTTAGGAAAAAATATCTAAGAGGTTGCATGATAGTATGGTTGCATAATCATGCAATTTTGGAGGACCGACCCATTATAAATATGCACAGTTTGTATTTTGGAGGAGCAACTCATTAGCACGATTATGCATAGTTTGTATGATCATGCAACCCCTTACACAATCATGTATACCAATTTTTTATTCCTCGGCCATAAAACCCTAGCCAATTTAAAGCATTTTTCTTTTTCCTCCTCACATCTTCATCTCTCTAAATTAACTGCCCCTTTCTCTCTTCACTTATTTTTGCTAAATTTCACTCACTTTTTGCAAAGATTTCAAACTTTTTTGTTTACTTTTCTTCCATTTAAACATTCCATACCCTTAAATCTAGTGTCTGCCAACTAGAAATATTTTTTTTGTAGATTTTTACAAAAACTTTTTTTTGCCCCCTCTCTCTTACGTTTTTTGGTATTTTTATGCTGTTTTTGTAGGTTTTTCATGAGATGGCACCAAAAGTTAAGGAACTTGCTTGTAATTCTAAACCAAAAGGGAAAAAGAAGGTATTTGAAAGTGGAGAAAGAAATTTGGCGGCTAATTTTGGTTCTTCTTTTCTGATCTTCTTTAAAAAAGAAGCTGAGAGGATTCGTAAACTTCATTCTAAAAATATTACTGCACCTAGATTTTTTATTTTTCCATTTTGTAAGAATTGAATTTGAAAAAAAAATTTGATTCTTTACGTGCCAAAATTTATATGTATAAATTTATTGAATGTGATTGTATTGTTTATGAAGAATTAGTCCTTGAAATTTACACTACATTGAGTAATAAGTCGAACAAGTTAGATAGTTTTTGGTGCAGGTTAAAAGGGTAACCCTATAATATGGATTATTTTATTATGGAAAACATGTTTGGTTTCTCGAAATCAAAAATTATTGCAAAACATAACAATTTCCATGCTATTATGTACTAGACTAAATTAACAAGGTTGAATGTGTTTGAATCATATAATGTACTAAACAATGTTATACAAAGCTCAAAACACATGTTACTCTATAAGTTTATGTGTCATACTGTGTTTGCAAAAAGTCAGAGTAAAAAATGTAAAGGATTTATTTTTACTTTGGCATATGAATCATAAAATTAATGTTTACACATCAACTCAAATTTTTCTTACAGTAATTACTTCACTTATTAAAAAGTAGCTATTTAGGCATGGGTTATTTAGTTACTACTTTGGCTTAATTCCATATTGTTGATTTAGATGTCCTAACCCCTGTCTTGTCCAAAATATTAAATTATACTCACTTGAGGAGGGTTAAGATGTATAAAACTCTAAGATACCAACTCTAAATTAAAAAGTAAGTGCAGGACAGGAAAAGCGAGTTATAGTTATGTACCACCAAGTCAACGCCAATAGGAATCCTTTAGGGAAGAGTTAGGAGATGAAGAAGAAGGCTAAGAGATAGTGCTTGAAAAATTAAAAGAGATTAACAATCACCTTGAAGGTCACATAGATGCCAATGAGAAACAATTGAAGTTGGTAGTGCGATATTAGCACTACCAAACCAAGAAGTTATTAAATTTATTTTCAACACAAGGCACCCATATGTCATCACCTATTTTGTCACCTCTATAATCTCCATAAGTACTATTTTCTTTCCTTTTTATTTCTTTGTCTTTTGGTTGTTTTGCTAGGTTGTGTTTACTTATGTTTGAATTTTGTTTCTCACATTGAGGACAATATATTATTCAAGTGTAGGGAAATATATGTACTTGCATATCATTTGTGTGTGAATTAGCATTTACATTACGTTAGTTTTTGATTAGCTTAGCATTGTATAAACATTTTGTTGCATAATGTGTGCATTGTTTAAATATGTCAATGACACAAAATTAAAAGGAATAAGTGATAGTTGTGCATTAGTGTGTGTTTTTCTAAGTATTTGACATGTGTTTCTTCTATAATAGGTTAGTATTATTGTGTTTTAAGACTTGTTTTGTGTGTTTTTGTATAGTTTGATCTTCATGATTGTTCTTCTATGTTTGATGTTGATTTAAGGTAAGAATTGATCATTTTGGTGTAAGAATGGAGGGTGGACATCTTTGTGATTGAGCTAGGGACCAAGAGAAGAGAAGTGGAGTTGCTGAAGAGCAAGAACCCATGATTGTAGGAAAGGGCATGTTTCCCACAATCGTGGGAAATCTATAGAGAAAGTTTTTGTCACGTTAACCCACGATTATGGGAAGCATAGGGATAATTCCCATTATTGTGGGAATTATCCTTATCCTCAAGCTAAGCATCCCACGATCATGGGAATTATCCTTATGCTTCTCATGATTGTGGGAATTATCATTGTGTTTCCCACGATCGTGGGTTAATGTGATAGAAACTTTCTCCATAGATTTTCCATGATCATGGGAAACGTGCCCTTTCTAATGGTCGTGGGTTCTTGTTCTTTAGCAGCTCCACTTCTCTTCTCTTCTCTTAGTCCCTAGCTCTATCACAAAGGTGTCCACCCTTTATTCCTACACCAAAATCATCAATTCTTACCCTAAACCAACATCAAACACAAAAGAACAGCCATGAAGATCAAACTAAACAAAAACACACAAAATAAGTCCTAAAACACAATAATACTAACTTATTATGCAAGAAATACATGCTAAATACTAAGAAAAACACACACTAATGCACAACTATCCATTAATTTATCTATAAATATGATCATTTAAATTATGAAGAAACATTAACTTGTAAAGTTTATATTTTAAGTGATCTTGACATAAATATGCATGTTGATTAGAATATGGAACTTATTATATCAATTTTATGAATTTTTAGATATATTTGAAATTAAATTCATTTAAATTGTTAAATATCATTAGTAGTCTTTCATGGGAGTAATTGACTAGGAAAAAGTGATGGAGGTAAAATAAACAAAAAACAAAAAACACCCAAGTGTGTTTTATAAATGTGCTAAATACATTTCCTATTCCGTTGAATTGTTAAAAAATATAAGTTAAGAATAAAGCTAGTAGTCAATTACAAGTTGTGATATAGTTGAGTAACTGAGAGGATTCATGACAAAATGTTTGTCTTCATGTAAAAGGTCCAAAACAATACTCCAACCAAGCTTGATAATATGATGTTGATAATAAAATTAAACCTATGGATTTTCTTGCTAAAATTCAAAATAAATTTCATGAATGGGTATTTAGTGATGGACTATGTTGGGTCCCGTTTTTGGAGCCCAAATATTCGGAGACAAAATGAAACCTGTCGTCCCATAAGGGTGGCGTGCCCATAATAGTCAAACATCAACATCACAATTTTAAGAATCACAAACAAAACCCAATCATATTTCATTAATGAATTCAAAAAGAGTTTATACAAGCTCATTTCAAAATACAAAAAAACAATTGAATGTCTATGCTTAATATGATTCTAAAATACAAAGTTTCCTTAACTAACTTCATTACAAAAGTCTTTAACTATCTTAGGGTTCCAATGCCTTGCAAGGATCGTTAATCTTCTCTTTCTGTACCTGAGGAGGGAAGCGTGGGGTGAGCTACGCAGCTTAGTGACTAATATATTTATAGTCATTGCAATGAGCCATACAATCAAATGTATACGAATATCCATATAGGCATACATATCTCATAATTCAATCCATCATCACATAGAACAAATTAGATGTGATTTA
>JAOSBK010032437.1:0-11306 GCA_027568895.1 Erythroxylum shatona | reverse complement strand
GCAACCAAATAATTTTTGGTTGCAAAATGTATATAATTAGCAACCATTTTACTATGGTTGCTGAGAATTTGGTTGCTAAAACCAAATTTTCTTGTAGTGGGAGTTATCGTTAGATGACATCTTTGTCTCTATAATTGCATGGACAATGAAAAGCTTGCAAGGAAGACTAGCCAAGTCAATATTTCAGTAACATAATTTTCACAAACAAAAGGGAGGACAGTGGAATGTGTTCTTTTAACCGAACCTAAAAAGCCAAAGGCTAAGAGAAAATCTTTAATCTTGTAAGAAAATGGTTACTGTGTCTGAATTGATGCCATTCCTAGTCTGTTGTTTTCTATCTTTGAAACACTCGAAATTGGCTCAAGTTGAAACCCAGTTCATCTACAGTGGCTTCAATGGATCCAACCTTCTTCTGAATGGCACAGCAAAATCCACCCCAGTGGTCTTTTAGAGCTGACAAACACTTCAAAATGACAAATTGGTTAAGCTTTCTTTCCTTCTCCACTGAACTTCTCAAAAACTTTAGCCAACAATAACTCCGAGTCTCTCTCATTTTCTACCACCTTTGTGTTTGCCATATTACCGGAGTTGTCAACACTTGGAAACCACGGAATAGCTTTTACTATGTCTCCATCTGTGGAGTTCAGAGGATATTTGCCATCTCAATACTTGGGAATCTTCAATACTTCAACTAGTGGCTCGTCTTCAAATCATGTTTATGCAGTTGAACTAGATACCATATTGAGTGTTGATTTCGATGACATCGATAACAATCATGTTGGAATTGACATCAATGGACTGAGATCAAACATTTTACCTCCGGTGACCTACTTCTCTGACAAGGAAAGGATAAACAGGACCTTAGAGCTAATTAGTGGCAAGCCAATGCAGGTGTGGATAGAATATAATGCAACAGACAAGCTTCTGAACGTAACAATTGCTCCTATAACAAGGAAAAAGCCTCTGCATCCTCTCTTGTCAACCTTTCTTGACCTCTCTACAATATTTTCGGACTCAACGTATGTTGGGTTTTCTTCCTCTACCAGCTTAATTACACTCTAGGCTGGAGCTTTAGCAGAAGTGGACAAGCAGTTGCCTTAGACAAGGCACAGTTTCCTTCTCTTCTCAGAATTAAAAAATCAAACTTTCTAATAATTTTGAGAATTCTGGTACCTTCAACAGCTCTTATGCTGTTAACGATCTTCTTAATTGTTTATATGATAAGAAGAAAGAAATATAAAGAAGTATATGAAGATTGGGAGCAAGAATACAGTCCTCAAAGATTCTCTTAGAAGGACCTTTTCAGAGCAACAAAAGTTCTCTAGGATAAGAAGTTTCTGGTGTTGGAGGCTTTGGAAGGGTATACAGAGGAACGTTACCTTCTTCAAATGTGTTGGTTACTGTCAAGAAAGTGTTGGCTCCCGAATTTTTTCTTAAGGAATAAGTATGATTTAAATTAATTTTGATGTTTTAATGGAATAATTTTTGGAGTTATTTAATTTTGTAAAGGTTTGTAGGATTTCATTGCATGGATTAATGGAATTAAAGTGTAAAGGTTATAAGAATGTTCAAGGGTATTTTAGGCAAGCTCCTTAAGGATAAAATGATACAAGGCATATAAGTAAGGGCAAAATGGACAAGTTAGACTCATTAAGGGCATAAAAGGAGGAAGAAAAGAGTGTCTTGCTTTTTCAGAAGGGAAAAACGTGAATTAAGAGAGAAGAACAAAAATAGAAGAAAGAGGGAAGTGAGAGTTTCAGTGGTTTATGAGAAAATAAGAGAGTTGAGCTAGGGTTTCATCTTTCTAAGCTTTTTAGAGAGTTTTAAGGTGGTTCAAGAAGAGAAAAAGGTAGAGGAAGAGAAGATCTTTCATTAAAGCCAAGAAACTCTTCATTTAGTGAAGAATCAAGGTAAGATCATTTTGAATCTTTTGGATTTTTGGAAGGATTTTAGTTTATGGAGCTTAGAAAATGCACGGGTTTAAGTATTCTAGAATCAATTTTAGTGATTTCGCATTGTGGGGTTTTCAATTGGATTCCAATTAAATGGGGTTTTGCCATTGACAAAAGAAATCTTCAAAGGCAAGAGGAGCAAGAGAATATGCATTTTAAGCAAGTCTTTAAGCAAGGAAATCAAGGTGGGTACATGTTTATAATAGAGTAAATAAGCCACAAAAGTTTTCTTTGAATCAAGGAAGTTTAATGATTTCAATTGCATCATAAGTGTTGCATTTATTACTTTTCAATGATTTGAAAAATTGCAATATTTTGTTATATGAATTGTGTGATTGATTTATGAAATGAAAAATGGAAATGATTTTTCAAGGGTATCAAGTTTATGAAATCAAGTTTGTGAAAAAGTGCCATTTTGGGCAACAAGTTTACAAGTTATGAAACACATGTTATATGAGTTTGTGGTGGTCCCCTAAGTTAAGTCACGTGCACGTTGACTAAGTTAAAGGCTTCTCCTGCTAGCCTGCTAGTGGCATGGAGCTCCTTCATGGACTCCCTAAAGTTTACGTCCATGCAAAACTACAATGTGGAATTGTGATAGTATGTCAAGATTACGACTACACAGGACCATTATATGGAAATGTGTAGTTCGTCATGTTTTTGGATCCACTCAAACCATTCTGATGTGCTTATGTTCTTATGATATGTAAACAAGTTTGATGCATTCATGTTTTGTAGTTTGTAAATTTGAATACATGATGAAAATTTTAGAAACAAGTGTTTTACAGATTTCATTAAGAGTTTTCTATGACCAGTGAATATTTTCAAAGGTTTTGCTTATTTTTTTTCTTTATAAACTGTTATCCACGATCTTTCAAGCTCACCCCCCTTTCGTCCCATTTTCAGATGAAGAAATAAAATCGAGTAACCAAGAGTCGAAGAATCATTCTACTTTTGCAATGTTTTTGTAAATTAGGTTAGATTTTGTAAAAGCAAGGCTTTAGTCACATTTTGAGAATTTTTGGGTTTGCTATCTTTTCTATTTTGGATTTTGATACCAATGATGTAATGTGGCTTGGAATGCCATTAAAGTTTTGCAAACTCATATTTATGTTGTTAATGAGATATGAATGGATATAGATGATGATGATGAATGTTGAACATGAAAGGTTGACATATATATATATATATATATATATATATATATATATAATCGAGAGGTTATGGAAAAAGAATAATAGAATTTTGTGAATGATGAGAATTAATTATAAGAGATGATTTGAACGAGTAGATGGTTTAATGAAGAAAAGTTGGAATTTGAATGGTTATGAAATGATGTTGCATAGAGGAAGTGAAATCGGGAAAATAATCATAGTCTTTCATAAGGGAAAAATGTGTATTCTAACTTCAGGGGAAAATCTGAAAAACCCTAGGCTGAAGGAGGCAAAGTTGATTGCTAGAAAGTTGTAACTTATCTTTCTAGCTTTCCAACGGCATATAGTATGAAATTTTTGGATATAGGAGTTAAGAGATATGATCATTACAAGTGGAGATGCTTTGGATGATGTGGGAAGGACCCCCTAGAATCCTGTCATCTGGTTCAAGTTTAACTGAACCATCGTCTGATGCATCATTGACGGAATTCTTTATCTGATGCAATAATGACCAAGCCATCATCTAATTCGTCTTTGACCATTGACCAAGCCATCGTTTGATGTGTCATTGACTGAATCCTTCGTCTGACGAATATTTGACCATTGACTAAGCCATCGTCTAATGCATAGTTGACCATTGACCAAGCCATCGTTGATGCATTGTTGACTGAATCCTTCATTTATTGCATCATTGAGCAAGCCATCGTTTGATCCATCATTGACTGAATCCTTTGTCTGATGCATCATTTACCAAGCCATCTTCTGAGCCATCTTTAATTGAATCCTTCGTCTGATGCATCATTGAGCAAGCCATCATCTGATGCATTACTGAATGAATCCTTCATCTGATGCATCATTGACCAAGCCATCGTTTGAACCATCTTTGACCATTGACCAATCCTTCATCTGATGCATCATTGACTGTATCCTTCGTCTAATGCATCATTGACCAAGTCATCGTCTGATACATCATTGACTGAGCCCTTCGTCTGATCCAATTGTGATAAGCCCTTCGCCTGATCCAATTATTATAAGCCCTTCGTCTGATCCAATTGTGATAAGCCTTTCGTTTGATCTAATTGTGATAAGCCCATCGTCTAATTTCCTTTTGACCAAGCCATCGTATGATTTCCTTTTGACCAAGCCATCGTTTGATTTCCTTTTGACCAAGCCATTGTCTAATTTCCTTCTGACCAAGCCATCGTCTGGTTTCCTTTTGACCAAGCCATTGTCTGATTCAATTTGATTGAATCCTTCTATTTGAGTCAAAGTTCAGCTTTGACTGCGTCTAAGTAAAATATTAGTTTTGATTGAAACCATCATCTGATTCCTTCTTTGATTGAACCATCCGTCTGATTCTTTGACTAAATCATCCGTCTGATTCTTTGACTGAACCATCTGTCTGATTCTTTGACTAAATCATACGTCTGATTCTTTGACTGAACCATCTGTCTGATTCTTTGACTGAGTCATCCGTCTGATGCTTCTTTATCCAAACCTTCATCTGAGTCATGGTTGACCAAGCCTTCATCGGATTCATCTCTGACCAAGCCTTCGTCTGATTCACCTTGGCCCAAGCCTTTGTCTGATTCACCTTGGACCAAGCCTTTGTCTGATTCACCTTGACCCAAGCCTTTGTTTGATTCACCTTGGACTAAGCCTTTGCCTGATGCTCTTTGACCAAGCCTTCATTTATTGCCTCTTTGACCAAGCTTTTGTCTGTTGCTTCTTTGAGCCAATGCCCTCCAGGGTAAATTTCTCACATTTGATGACTCTGAAAGTTGGACTCCGAAAACGAGGTCCAACATGAATGGTATCAAAGACCAATAATAGGATCTTACATCGGCATTTTTGAAATATGTGTCAAGGTACATGCATTATGAACATATCTTAGCATGTAGTAGCGACTAATCCCTAGTCTGAGTTGTATGTGTATGACTCACACGTAAGAGCGATTGTTAAGAGTTTAGGATGATAGAATTAGTAAGAAAAATGATACTCTTTCATGGTATGAGACAATGAAGTTTGTAGATGTTTAGAAATAAGGAATATTGCATAGTTCTATATGTTAGACATAGATTCAGTATTTGTGGTTATGTCTTTGAATAGGGTGATGAAATTTTATTGTGGATATGTACTTGAATTGATATAGATGTGAAAATATTTTCATGAATTGACTGAGAAGAAATAGAGACATAAGTGGAAATAATAAGATTTAAGATGTACAAGAAAAGTGGAAATGAAAGGTTGAACTTGGAATTCAAAATGATTGTTTAATTGTTGTGATAAGAGTTATGATCTGGTATAAGAAGATATTACTTGAATTGAGATCAAAATTTTATAACGATTATGCATCAATAATTCTGAATTGATTAAGGATATACGTATGTAAGATTCATGAGATGAATGATATATAGCAAGGAGAAAGTTAGAAATGCATCCAAGATGGGAATTTATGTATGAATGAGATTGATAAAAGGATGAAGAATTAAATGGGAAGAGTTAATGCAAATACTGTTAAGGACCAATGGACGTCAAAGTATCATTTGTGTAAGATATAAATTAGTGAATTGTCAGAAATAAATCCTTGGATAGAATGGGATGACTTTGATGATACACACCTAAGCATATGGGATAGTAATTATATTGAGTTTTGGTAATTAGAAATTTATGACCTTGTAAGAACAATAAAAATTGGTCTTCTTGAGGTATTAAGAATGGCTAATAATGCGTTGATAATAATAGCTGATTGATAAAGATTGCATGAACAGTACAGAAGATAGTAGCAAGAAGAATTTTATTGAATTAGATTAAGCAAATCAGATAGGTTTTATTAAGAATGATCAATGAAAGAACAAATCAGAAATGAATGTGTAATGATTTACAAGTGAGTATTGGAGTCCTATTCCTGACAAAGACACAAGCATAAAATGTAGAATATGCTACTGAGAGTGTATGCATTATGTTTGATGTAAAATATCCAACTAAGTGATTGGATTCTTGAATTTGAGGTGACATTGTTGCTAATATGAGGAGATCAATCAAATAATAATTTTGAGGACAAAATTCTTTTAAGAGGGGGAGAAATGTTGGCCCCCGAATTTTTTCTTAATGAATAAGTATGATTTAAATTAATTTTGAGATTCTGATGGATTAATTTTTGGAGTTATTTAATTTTGTCAAGGTTAGTAGGATTTTATTGCATGGATTAATGGAATTAAAGTGTAAAGGTTATAAGAATGTTCAAGGGTATTTTAGGCAAGTCCCTTAAGGATAAAAGATACAAGGCATATAAGGAAGGGCAAAATGGATAATTTAGACTCATTAAGGGCATAAAAGAAAGAAGAAAAGAGTGTCTTGCATTTTAAGAAGGGAAAAATTGAATTAAGAGAGAAGAACAAAAATAGAAGAAAGAGAGAAGTGAGAGTTTCGGTGGTTTGAGAGAAAATAAGAGAGTTGAGCTAGGGTTTCATCTTTCTAATCCTTCTAGAGAGTTTTTGAGGTGGTTCAAGAAGAGAAAATCGTAGAGGAAGGGAAGAGCTTTCATTAAAGCTAAGAGAACTCTTCATTTAGTGAAGAATCAAGGTAAGATCATTTTGAATCTTTTGGATTTTGGAAGGATTTTAGTTCATGGAGCTTAGAAAATGCTTTTAGTTATTTTGCATTGTGGGATTTTCAATTAGATTCCTATTGAATGAGGGTTTTGTCATTGATGAAGGAAATTAAGAAAGGAAAGTGGAGAAAGAGAAGAGGCATTTTGAGCAAGTCTTTAAGCAAGGAAATCAAGGTAGGTACATGTTTATAATAGAGTAAATAAGTCACAAAAGTTTTCTTTGAATCAAGGAAGTTTAATGATTTCAATTGCATCATAAGTATTGCATTTATTGCTTTTGAATGTTTGAGAAATTGCAATATGTTGTTATATGAATTGTGTGATTGATTTATGAAATGAAAAATGGAAATGATTTTTCAAGAATATCAAGTTTATGAAATCAAGTTTTCAAAAAAGTGCTATTTTGGCCAAAAAGTTTACAAGTTATGAAATACATGTTATGTGGGTTTGTGGTGGTCCCCTAAGTTAAGTCACATGCACGCTGAACAAGTTAAAGGCTTCTCCCACTTGCTCGCTAGTGGCACGAAGCTCCTTTATGGACTCCCTCAAGTTTACGTCTACGCAAAACCACTATGTGGGATTGTGATAGTACATCAAGATTATGACTACACAGGACTGTTATGTGGAAATGTGTCTGTATGTGCTTATGATATGTGAACAAGTTTGATGCATTCATGTTTTGTAGTTTGTAAATTTGACTACATGATGAGAATTTTAGAAACAAGTGCTTTACGGATTTCAAAAAGAGTTTTTTATGACAAGTGAATGTTTTCAAAGGTTTTTTCTGTTATAAACTGTTACCCACGAGCTTTCAAGCTTACCCCCTTTTAGTCCCATCTTCAGGTGAAGAAATAAGATCGAGTAACCAAGAGTTGAAGAATCATTCTACTTTTGCAATGTTTTTGTAAATTAAGTTAGATTTTGTAAAAGCAAGGCTTTAGTCGCATTTTGAGAATTTTTGGGTTTGGTATCTTTTGTATTTTAGATTTTGATGCCAATGATGTAATGTCGCTTGGAATGGCACTATAGTTTTGCAAACTCATATTTATGTTGTTAATGAAATATGAATGGTATATGGATGATGATGATGAATGTTGAACATGAAAGGTTGACATATATATATATATATATATAAGCGAGAGGTTATGGAAAAAGAAAGATAGGATTTTGTGAATGATGAGAATTAATTATATTGATGATTCGAATGAGTAAAGAGTTAAATGAAGAAAAGTTGGAATTTAAAAGGTTATAAAATGATGTTGCATAGAGGAATTGAAATTGGGAAAATAATCATAGTCTTTCATAAGGGAAAAATGTATGTTCTGACTTCAGGGGAAGATTTAAAGCAACTTTTGCTGAAGTAGGCAAAGTTTTCTTCTAGAAAGTTGTAGCTTATCTTTCTAGCTTTCCAACGGTATATAGTATGAAATTTTTGGACATAGGACTTAAGCGATATGATCATTACAAGTGGAGATGCTTTGGGTGATGTGGGAAAGACCCCCTAAAATCCCATCGTCTGGTTCAGGTTTAACTGAACCATCATCTAATGCATCATTGACTGAATTCTTCGTCTGATGCATCATTGACCAAGCCATCGTCTGATCCATCTTTGACTATTGACCAAGCCATCGTCTGATGCATCATTGACTGAATCCTTCATCTGATGCATCTTTGACCATTGACCAAGCCATTGTTTGATGCATCGTGACTAAATCCTTCGTCTGATGCATCATTGAGCAAGCCATCGTCTGATGCAACATTAACTGAATCCTTCGTCTGATGCATCATTGACGAAGCCATCATTTGAACCAGTTGGACCATTGACCAAGACATTGTCTAATGCATCATTTACTGAATCCTTCGTCTGATGCATCATTAAGTAAGCCATCGTCTGATGCATCATTGACTGAATCCTTCATCTGATGCATCAAGGACTAAGCCATCGTCTGAACCATCTTTGACCATTAACTAATCCTTCGTCTGATCCATCATTGACTAAATCCAATTGTGATAACTCTTTCATCTAATCCAATTATGATAAGTTTATCGTCTAATTTTCTTTGTACCAAGCCATCGCCTGATTTCTTTTTGACCAAGCCATTGTCTGATTTCCTTTTGACCAAGCCATCGTTTGATTTCCCTTTGACCAAGCCATCGTCTGATTTCCATTTGACCAAGCCATCATCTAATTCAGTTTGACTGAATCCTACCATTTGAGTCAAAGTTCAGCTTTGACTGTGTCTAAGTGAAAGATGAATTTTAACTGAAATCATTGTCTAATTCCTTCTTTGACTGAACCATCCATCTGATTCTTTGACTGAACCATTCATCTAATTCTTTAACTGAATCATCCGTCTGATTCTTTAACTGAACCATCAGTCTGATTCTTTATCTGAATCATTCATCTTATGCTTCTTTGACCAAATCTTCATCTAATTCATGTTTGACAAAGCCTTCATCGGATTCATGTCTGCCTAAGCCTTCGTTTGATTCACTTTGGACTAAACCTTCGTCTGATTTACCTTGTCCCAAGCCTTCATCTGATTCACCTTGAACTAAGCCTTCATCTGATGCTCTTTGACTAACCCTTTGTCTATTGCTTCTTTTACCAAGCTTTCATCTGTTGCTTCTTTGACCCAACGCCCTCTAAGGTAAATTGCTCACGTTTTATGACTTCGAAAGTTGGGTTCCAGAAACGAAGTCCAACAGAAAGTCTCTCACTATTCCATGATAGGAATAAAACAATTTGTTTTTGAGATTGTTAGTATGGGAAGGCTAAGACATAGGAATTTGGTTCAGCTTTTAGGCTACTATCGATGAAAGGGCGAGCTGCTCTTGGTCTATGAGTAAATGCCAAATGGAAGGCTTGACAAATTCCTATTTAGGTCTGGAACTCCCACTCTCAATTGGAGTCAGTGATATCAAATCATGAAAGGAGTTACATCTAAGCTTCTTTACCTCCATGACGAATAGGAACAAGTAGTTTTACATAGAGATATTAAAGCAAGCAACGTCCTGTTAGATTATGATCTCAACAGATAGCTAGGAGACTTTAGTCTTGCTAAATTCCATAATCGTGGAGAAACTCCTCAAACAACCTTTTTAGTGGGAACTGTGGGATATCGTGCATTAGAACTTAGTAGAACCGGAAGGGCCACAACCTGCAGTGATGTTTTTGCTTTTAACATGTTCTTACTTGAAATAGCTTATGGAAGGAAGCCTATTGAATCATCAAGATCGGCTGAGGACTTGATTCTAGTTGACTGGGTGCTTGATCACTGGAAAAGGGGGCTCATTCTTCTTACTAGTGATCCCAGACTTGAAGGGAATTTTAAGATAGAAGAAATGAAGTTGGTTTTGACTTTAGGCTTGCTTTGTTGTCATCCTGTACCAACAACAAGACCTAATATAAGACAAGTGGTTCAGTACTTGGATGGAGACGTTAAGTTGCTTGAGATACCTCTTTTTAATCCTGCAGACTTTGGCTCTGGTTTTTATCACCTTAGCCAAGAAGTATCTCATCAAAACAACTTGTCAACCCCTATAACTGATAATTACTCCCAAAATTTTTATCTATGAGTAATTCAATTCTCAACTGTGACCGCTGAATCAAAAGAAGCCGACACTTACACTGTTGATTTATGCCTTATAGCCAATCGCTTTGGTTGTAGTTTAGTGACAAATTATTTAAAGGCATTCTTTATCTTGTACATATTTAGATGTATACGATAAAGTCCATGGGATAATTGTACATTACTAATGAAATTATAATGAGATTTATATTGCATTTATGTATTATTCCGAAATGTTCCTAGTCTTTGTTCTATTAAGATTGGACATTAATAGTACATAAAAAGACTAATACTTGTTTTGTTTTTCCTTATAAAGGAAGTAGTTGATCTCATAGGCTAAAATATAGATATACTTAAACAAACATGTGGGTACTTGCTAGAGAACAAGTTCACTAAACAGACCAGATATGAGAAATCTATTTGGAACATTACTTGTATACCTGTGGAATTCTCATTGGGATGATTGTATAAGTTATCCTTTGACTTGAGGTTATCAAAGTTATCTTGTATAGGGATTACTATATTTTGATACTACTTGTGATCTATTTAATCATAGGTCGTTTAATTAATAGTCATTAGATATAGCATGAACAATATAGAGATAGTTGAATGATCAACATAGGATTCATCACCCTAAAGTAATTAGGGAGAATGTTTCGTTGTTCTCGATTAGTGTTAATTCAAGAAATCCTTGGCCAAGGTGAAATGATGTTTTGTAAATAGTTTACAAATGTCAATAATTGAATTGATAACTAATGACAGAGAACTAATATGATTAGACTCAAAAAAGAGTAGACATTAATTTCATGCTTCATGTTTATCGGAACATTATATGATGAAAGGATTGAATTATACAAAAAAATTATGCACAGAAATGTTAGTCAAAACCACTTTGACATTCCTAAATATTTAGGTGATCATGATGCGTTGCTAGACAACAATCTTGATATATGATTATAAATTGTTTAATTAGAGAATTAAAGATAAATTAAAAGGAGTTTTAATTTATCTAATT
>JAOSBK010032436.1:0-11314 GCA_027568895.1 Erythroxylum shatona | reverse complement strand
CTCACTTTGCTCTTGACAAATAACAAATTGGAAAACAGAGAGAATTTTAATGAATGGAGACGTAACCTTGACATTGTTCTTCAATATGAACGTATTTTATAGGTTTTAACTGAAATGAGCCTGCCCCTCTGGGTGGAGATTCAACTCCTGAGATAATCCAACAATATGAACGTTTGCAAAATGCTGACAAAACTACTAAGTATTATATTCTAGCTTCTGTCAGTGGCATATTGCAAAAGCAAATTGCTTGTATGAAAACTGCTAGTGCTATGATCCATCACCTATATGAGATGTTTAGTGTGAGGACTGGGTCTGCAAGAGTGAAAGCTATCCAAACATTTCATAATCTCAGACAAAAATCTGGTGACCTGGTGCGGGAATACATGATAAAGGTAATCTCTGCGGTCACTGAGGCTGAGATGCTCAGGGCAGACATGGATGCTGATACACAGATGATTATGATCATCAATAGCTTAAACTCTTCCTTTCAACAGTTTAAGTTAGACTATGAGCTTAACAACAAGGATTACACCTTAAGTGAGTTGATGAATACCTTCTAGAGTACGGAGGAGATATTGAATATCAAGGCTCCTGGGCCAGAAGCTAATATAGCATCTTCTTCTAAGCCTAAGGGTAAGGGCAAGCAAAAGAAGAAGGGAATGCAAAGGAAGGCCCAAACAGGAGTCAAGGCCCAACCCATGAAAAAGAATGCTAAAGAGAACAACAAGGGAAAGTGTTTCCACTGTTATAAGATAGGCCACTGGAAAAGAAACTGTCTAGTCTACCTTGAGTCCCTCAAAAGTAAACAAGGTATGGGTTTCCTAAGTTTGTTAGGAACTAGAAATGTGGCAGATTTATCTGATTCCTATATATTAGATTCAGGAGCCACTAACCATTTCAATTGTTTGTAGGGGTTCCAGTAAAGGAAAAGACTACCTAAAGGCCAGTTTCAAGTCAAGATAGTAGATGGATCCTATGTTTCAGCAGAATTAGTGGGAGTAGTTATCTTGGACTTTCCTAGAAGTTACAGGTTATATTTGGAGGATATTTATTACATGCCAATGATTGTAAGAAACATGATTTTTGTTTTTTGTCTAATAAAATCTAGTTACTCCTTATATTTTGAAAATGTTGTTTTAATATATGAGAATAAGGATTTTATTTGTGATGCGATAATTAAACAGGGATTATCTTTTATAGAACCTATGACAGACTAAACACCACAGAGTTGATAAAACCAAGACATTCCAATGACTTTAGCATTATTTCTAAATATCTGTGGCATTTAAGAATGGGTCATATCAATAAGAAAAGACTTGATAGGTTAGTAAAGGATGAGATCCTTATGGGGGCTAGGATAATGATCCATTACCTACCTGTGAATCTTGTATTGAAGGAAAAATGACCAGGGTCTCATTTCCTTCTAAAGGAAACATATCTAAATCTACGTTGGACCTGGTACATACATATGTGTGTGGGTCCATGAATGTACAAGCTAGAGGAGGCTATGAACACTTCATAACCTTTATAGATGATTACTCAAGACATGACTATTTGTATTTAATGCATAAAAAGAGCAAATCTTTTGAAAAGTTCAAAGAATTCAAAGCCAAAGTTGAAAAGTAGCTAGGCAAGCCATTAAAACAACTTTAATCAGATCGAGGTGGTGAGTACGTTTTTGGAGAGTTCCAATAATATTTAATTGACAATGGAATTGTTTTAAATTTGTCAGCTCTTTGAATATCTCAATAGAATGGTGTAGCTGAGAGGAGAAATATGACTCTATTGGAAATGGTAAGATCAATGATGTCCTATGCTAGCCTTCCAGAATCGTTACGGGGATATGCCATACAAACAAAAACATATCTTCTTAATTTTTCTCCATCCAAATCAATGCCTAAAACACCTAGGGAGTTGTGACTAGCCGAGTACCTTTATTGAGGCACTTAAGGACTTAGGGTTGTCCAGCCCATGTTCTAAAGTCTGAATCCACAAAGATGGAACCAAGATCAGAAGTATGTTTGTTTGTAGGATATCTTATGGGAACTCAAGGGTACTAATTTTACATTCCTCAGGATAGGAAGGTATTTGTGTCAACAAATGCGACCTTCTTAGAGGAAGAGTTTTATACTTCTCTGTTATTACTTTTAGTCAACTCAAATAATCTTAATCATAAAAAAACAGAGCATATACAACTATTCCAGTATTTGCACAATTCTGAAGTCATACCATTTTCATATGATGCATTTTGAAGATCACCAAAGCTATCAGCTTATACATGTACTCATTTTCAGTACTAAAACATCATCAAATTCATTCACAAAACCTGGAATATTAGAAACATCACTTACTTGATTCTTCAAAAAAAATTCCAGCTATGATAGTGAATAGTAGGGTTTTAGTGGATGGAGGGAAAAGCAGGACTAAAGAGAAGCAAACTAACACCTGGACTGGGTATTTGTTTTGCAAAGCACAGTTCTGATATAAATATCAAAACTAGTATTTTGGTGATGTAAATTCAGTGACTTTCGGTGAAGACCAACAAAATTCAAAGAACAATAAAGAGCTTCAGTCATTTTGCCTTCTAATACTCATACTTACATGTGTTTTTAACATTTTGACACATGGCTCTATGCATTCCTTCCATTTGCCCTTCATGCAAGCTGTCGCATCTCTCTAATATGTTACGCCATTTTTCATACAATGAATGATACCGCATGTCAATAATTTGTAGGTTTAATCATACTAATTTTTATGTACCAACATAACTTATCACTTGACAATTTTTCTAGTCCAAAATTACAAAAAACATAAAATATACCAAAATTGCCAATTCACATTTATAAATCCATTTTACTCAAAAAATGTTGATGAGTGCATGTATAGTTATTTGTATGTATCAAAAAAATATATGCACATTTCAGTGAATACTCAATATGCAAAGCATTTAATACACTGTAATTCCTCAATATTCTAACCCCTAACATGGGGTGTTATTGTTGGACCCCGTTTCAGTAGTCCAACATTTGCTTTGATACCAAACAATATTAGACCCTATTTCTAGAGTCCAACTATCGCTCTAATAACAAAACAATGTTAGGCCTTAGTCTTGTTCCCATACTCCGAGGCGACTGCTCGAGACTGTCAGGTAAGTATCACATAAGGGTAGGGTCGAAAGGATTCAAATTGAAAGGATTAGTAGCGTGTAAAGTGGTGGGTTTGTTACGACAACGAAATGCTCACCGCGACGAATGCCTCATAGGAGGAGCTCACTGTGGCAAAGCCAGATTTCAACATTTAGATACAAAGTTGCACATACTAGACCCATACACTCATTTATATAATTCAAACCATCCAACTCACCTACCAGGTAATATAATCATACATAAAAGAAACTTCAACTCTTCATTTCATTACTAAATCAAAAAGAGTTCATACGAACTTCACTTACATATCATCATACATATCAAAGTTTAAAAACAAAATACATAAGGATGCTCAGTGTTGATATGCCTTTAAAGCTATCCAAAATAGTAACTAACTTAGTACAAAAGTCTTTAATTATCTTGGAGTTTTCGATGCCTTGTAAGGATTAATCGTCATCTGGTTCTGCACCTAAGGAGTGAAAATAGTGGGTTAAGTAACACAACTCAGTGGCTAATATATTCATAGCCATCAGTAACTAGCACAAATTCAAGCATATGTATATATATATATCTAGTAATTGAAGTATTCTCAAATTTATTCTAGCAATTCAATTATTAACCAATATAATTCAAGAACTCATAATTAAGTAAGTTAACACATAACACATAACATTAAAATGCATCATACTTGACAATTCAAAGATGCAAATGCACAAACAAATGGCTCAAGGGTTCTATAGAAACAAAATGGGGAAACTGAAGTTTACACCATGAACGAAATGAGCCCACTTTTCGGATCTCATATGCCACAGCCAGGCAGCCAAGAGAAGGCTCTTGTCAACGTTTATGTGACAAACAAAATGGTTTCATTCTCCCCTAAACAAAAGCACATAAGCATGCTCAATTCATTTTATCATATGCTTATAGTTTCATGTTTTTTCTTCTTTCCATTTACACAAAATGTTATAACCTTTTTCAAGGTATAACATAATCATAATTCATCATGCATTTTCAACAATTCAATTTCATGTACTTTAAGCATACACACACAAAGGCAAGAATTTGCCTAATCACATAATAATTATAAATACATTACCCACCTAATTTTGCTTGAAATCCAAGTTTAAGATTTCCTTTCCTCTTGCTCTTGGGTAAGGTTTTTTTGATTACATAACACGAACAGTTTCTCATTCAATCCAAATTCAAATGTAAATTCATAAAACTTTAATAATCAAAACATGCTAAAATTGAACTGTAACCTATTCAAAATTTCAGACTTTTGGGTCACTTTTCCATGATCATTCTGATTGGGTCAATGAAGAAATTTGATAACAATTTCTTCTAGAAAATGTTCCCCAGTGTCTCAAGTTTCTAATGACACCAAAATCATTCAATTTGGTTCAGTAATCTGAAAGTTATACCCTAAACATTTTTGGACCATTCTTATAGTAGAACATTACTTTATGCTCAAATTCCATCATGAAATTAACAATCCTAGAGACATAATTAAAACTATATTTCTTCAAAAAAATTGTAGCCCTATGTTTCTAATGTACTTTAAATTAAAAATCACTCAATTTGGATAACTAAAAAAGAAGTTATACCTAAAATACCAAAGCATGTTCAAGCTGTGTAGGAAAAACTTCAATGCGGCGAACCAATAAAAGTTGGCCGCGGTGAACTTTAATTTCTTAGAAGTTGGCCTTAGTGAACCAAAGAGTTGGCTGTGGTGAACCAAGGGAAGTTGGTCGCGACAAACCAAGGAGTTGGCCACGGTGAATTTCACAGAACTTGTCTTCCAATTTTTTTCCAAATTCTAGCTCCTTAATTCACATCTCATATATAACCCATCTTTCTCTCATCCAAATCTTCTTGTACCACAATACCATATTACTCTATGTTTTCCCTAACTTAAAACCCATGAAAATCACAAATGGGTTCATATTTTTGACAAAACCCCTACACAAATCTATTTCTCCAATCCCTTTTCAAACAAAACAAGAAGAAAGATGATAAACTTACCTCTAACCTGTTGATTTTCTTTTCTTTTCTTCTTCTTTCTTCTTTCTCCCAATTTCCCATGATTTTTTTAATCTTTTTCTCTTCTCTCTTCATTTTTTTCTTCTTCCTTTCTTCTCACGTCCATTACACTTCTCTTCTTTTCTCCTTAATTCAAGACAATTTTATTCCTCTGATTTCAATTATACCCCTCATTAGTCTTGTTCTCCCAAAATTACCCTTCCGTTGAGGTTTGTCGTGGCGACTATCTGGCTTCGTAGCGATGAAAACCCTTTTTACAGGTTCATTGGGCAAACATCTATCTTTGCCACAACGCAATCTCTGAATCACTACTCAACACTAATTTAATTCCAAAATAATTAATCCATCAAAACCTCATAATTCAATCAATTAATGCTTAATTAAAGAAAAAAATTTTGAGGACCAACATTTCTCCCCCTCTTAAAATAACTTCCTCCTCGAAATTATTACCTGAGTCATCGTATAGATATGAATACTTCTCCTTCATGGCCTCCAAGGTCTCCCATGTGTCCTCTTCTATAGAATTTTTTCTCCACAGAACCTTGACTAGCTGAACTGTCTTATTCTTGAGGACCTCCTCCTTAGTGTCCAGGATCTCCACTGGAGTTTCTTCATAAGTCAAATCTCTCAACTAAACCTCAGTAGTCTGAATGATGTTAGAGGGATCCGATCTATACCTCCTCAACATAGAAACATGTGTGTCTGAGACAATTTCGGTGGCAACGCCAACCTATAGGCCAATGGTCCAATCCTCTCAAGAATTTCATAAAGACCAATATATCTCAGGCTCAAGTTGCCTTTTTTGCCAAATCTCGTGACTCCCTTCCAAGGAAACGTCTTAAGAAATACTTTCTCTCTGACTTCATACCCCATTTCCTTTCGGTGTGTATTGGTATAGCTCTTCATTCTATCCTGTGCTACTTTAAGCCGTTGCTTAACTAGATTGACCTTGCTAACTATCTTGTGGACTAGCTCTGGTCCGATTAGTTTCCTTTCTCCTTCCTCATCCCATCATATTTGAGTTCTACATCTTTTGCCATATAGTGCTTCATAAGGAGCTATCTGAATGCTTGAATGGTACGAATTATTATAAGCGAATTCGACCAATGCCAAATGCTCATCCCATGCACCTTTGAAATCCATCATACATGCCCTAAGCATTCCTTCAAGGGTCTGAATGGTCCTTTCAAATTGACCATCCATCTGTGGGTGAAAAGTTATGCTAAAATTCAACTTGGTTCCTAGAGCCTCTTGTAAGCTTCCCTAGCATCTCAAAGTGAATCGAGGATCCCTATCTGAAACTATGGAATCTAGAATCCCATGTAGTCTTACTATCTCATCAATATACTTCCTTGCTAACACATGCAAAGAATCAGTCTATGTAATTGCCAGAAAATGGGTTGTCTTCGTCAAATGATAAAAATAACCCATATGGCATCATGCTTCCTACTATTCTTGGACAAATCCATTAGAAAATCCATAGTCAGCCTTTGCCACTTCCACTCAGGAATGGACAATGGCCTTAACTTTCCTGAGGGCGTCTGGTGTTCATCCTTAACCTACTGACACACTAGACACTTACTTGCATATTCTGCTACATCCCTCTTCGTGCCTTTCCACCAGAAATGCAATTTCAAATCTTTATACATCCTAGTACTACCTGGGTGCATAATATAAGGCGCATTATGTGCCTCGTCAAGCATCTCATCCTTTACCTCCTTGAAATTTGAAATACAAAGTCTGTTTCCCATAACCATAAGTCCATCATCTCTCAGTATCACTTCACAATTCCTACCATTTTGAACTTCTTCTCAGAGCTTGCTCAATTCTGCATCTTGTGCTTGTAACTCCTTAACCTTTTCCCTAAGTATCGGTCTCACTATGAAATTTGCTTGTTTCAAGCTTATTTTCATCTTGGCCATCTCTTCCAATAAAGGCAGATAAACCGTCTGAACGTGGGCTATTGAGGATTTCCTACTTAAAGCATTAGCCACCACATTTGGCTGCCTGGATGATACTCAATTAACAGGTCATAATCCTTAAACAACTCTAGTCATCTTCTTTGTCTCAAATGTAGTTCCTTTTGGCTCAACAAATACTTGAGGTTTTTATAATTTGTAAAAATTTTCGTTTAAACTCCATGCAGATAATGTCTCCAAATCTTTAAGGCAAAAACTATTGCTGCTAACTCCAGATCATGGGTTGGATAATTCAACTCATATGGTTTCAGTTGCCTAGAAGCATAAGCAATCACTTTATCTCCTTGCATCAACACACAAGCCAGACCCTTTCTTGAAGCATCACTATACATTGTATATCCATCATTACCTGAAAACAAAGTCAAAATTGGTGTTGTTAAAACTATTATGACACTCCTCGGTCCACACAAACTTCTAATTCTTCCTTGTTAATTTGGTAAGTGGAGCTATTATTATGGAAAATCCCTCCACAAACCTCTTGTAATACCTAGTTAAACCTAAGAAACTCCTCACTTTTGCTACATTCTTAGGTGCTTCCTATTTTACAATAGCTTCTATCTTTCTTGGATCCACATGCACTCCTTGCTATAAAATCATATGTCCAAGAAATGTCACTTCCTTTAGCCAAAATTCACATTTGTCGAATTTGGCATACAACTTATTCTTTCTTAAATGTTCCGCATGCTCCTTATCACTTTTGGAATAAACCAATATGTCATCAATAAAGACAATGATAAATTGGTCTAATAAAGACTTAAAGACCCTATTCATCAAGTCCATAAAAACTGCAGGGGCATTCGTCAATTCAAAGGGCATAACTAAAAACTCAAAATGCCCATATCGTGTTTTAAAAGTAGTCTTTGACACATCAGACTCCTTTATCCTCAATTGATGATAACCTGATCTCAAGTCTATCTTGGAGAAGACTTTTTCCCCTTATAATTGGTTAAACAAATCATCTATATATGGGAGCGGATATCTGTTCTTAACATTGACATGGTTAAGCTTCCTATATTCCATACACATTCTTAATGGTCTGTCTTTCTTCTTCACAAAAAGGACCGGAATTACCCAAGGTGAAGAGCTCGACCTAATGTAACCTTTCTCTAACAACTCTTCCAATTGCTTTTTAAGCTCCTTCAACTCCTCCGGAGTCATTTAGTAAGGCAAAATTGATATGGATGCAATACCTAGAAGAAGTTTAATGGAAAACTCAATTTCTCTAGGTGGTGGTAGTCCTGGTAATTCTTCGGGAAAGACATTCGAGAATTCCATGACCACAGGTATATCTTCTAACTTCCCTCCATCTGCCTTTATGTCTACTATATAGGCCAAAAATGCTTCACACCCTTTCCTCATCATTTTCTTTGCTAATAGAGCCGAAACAAGTGTAGACGGGCTTGACTTTTTGTCCCCCACAAACACCACCTTTCTCCTATCATCCAACTCAAAGTCTACTACCTGTCATCTGCAATCTAAATTAGCATTATACTTCTCTAACATGTCCATACCCAAAATCACATCTAATCCTCCCATCTTCAATGGCATTAGATCCACCACTAATCATTCTCCTCCAATACATATCTCACAGCCTTCATAAACTTGACTAATCACAACATACTGGTCGATTGGAGTACTTACCTTTAAAGGAGTATCCAATAGGCTCAAATTTCTACCACACACAGTTCTACTTGATGACACAAACGAATAGGTAAAACCCAGATCCATCAAAATAACAATATCATCATCAAATAATTGAATCATAATAGTCATAACTTTTGGACCTGTCTCTGTGTCCTCCTTTATCATTACAAACACCCTAGCTAGTGCTTGCCCCCTTGGTCTCCCTGAAAGACTCACCCTTTTAACTGCATCAGAATTGGCCACTTCAGTTGCAGTCTGGTGCCCCACAGTCTCAGCTCTCTTTGAAGTGTATATATAATTTCTCTCTTGTCTTGCAAACTGAGGGCATTCTTCATCCATGTGCCCTTTCTCTCCATAATTGAAGGATGCTCCAGCCAATCGGTAACATTCCTGTCCATGGAACTTCCCACAGTGATCACACTTGGGAATGGGTGGCTTATCCCCCACTGCTTTTCTACTGCTTCCAGCCATCGAGGCTTAATGAGAAACAATCCTTTTTTATCTGTACCTGTTTGTACCACTGCTCCTCTCCTCAAATTACATAGGGAAAGTCTTGGCACTCCTCTCTAGCATAGGAGCACCTCCTCCCCTCTTAAATTGTTCTCTCCCCTTTCTCTTTTTATTCACAGCACTCTTTATGTTCTCAATGTTCTCAACCCTTAGTGCCGCTTCAACCAGCTGTTGAAAATCACAAAAATTTTGTACCAGCACTTTCTCTCTGATAGCTAGATGAAACCCTAATTCAAACCTACGACACTTATCCACCTCACTTATCATCATCTCTGCTGCATAATGAGATAGTTGTGTAAATTGGTGCTCATACTCACTTACTATCATTTCCCTCTGGGTGAGACTTAAAAACTCTCTACTTATACTGAATATACACCTCAGACTGGTACTTCTTTTTGTAAGTAGGTAAGAAGTCTTTCTTTGCCAACACTGGCGGTCTCATCTGACTCCTTGCTACACATTACCACCAATGCAAGGCATCTTCCTAAAGCAAACTAGCAACATATTCAACTTTTTCCTCATCTTCATAATCCATCTATTTTAACACCCTTTCTGTCTTCCTTAGCCGTGTCTTTGCTTCTGGATCAGTGGTCCAATAGAAGTCCGCTGCGCCATGCTTCCTCAGCTTATCAAACTGCTTCCCTTTCTTAACTGAGGCCGGAGTAGAAGATTATGGCATCTAACCTATGGCCTAGATAAATGCCTTAGCAAAGGCTTGGAACATCTTCGGATCTAGTAGAGGCACTTGTTCCTACAGAATAGGTGACTCTTGCATTGGTCATAGAGAGGGCCCGCTATTATGCCCTACAAAATCGTTAGCATTTCTTGGGGCTACTGACTTATCAGTACTCTCCTCCCTTGCCAGAGAGTCAGGTGCGACAGATACTTGCAAAACTCCTCGTGCCCTTCTAAGAGATGGCATCTTACTCCTTCAATTGAAACACTAATGATTAGCTTACATTTCAATCTTATGTCCTACATGTATGTATGATATGCATGTCACTTAATGCAATCAATAAATTCACAATGCAACAAATAATCACATAGTGTACAACTCATACTATTATACATCCTAAGGCTAGGAAAAACCTAAGCTTTGATACTAAACAATGCTGGACCCCATTTCCAAAGTCTAACTATCGCTTTAATACCAAAACAATGTTAGGCCTAGGTTCCATTTCATTAGCGGTCACCTAGTAAGGATCACGCGAGGGTAGGGTCGAAAGGATTAAAATTGAAAGGATTGGTAGCATGTAAAGTGGCGGGTTTGCTGTAGCAAATGCCTCACAGGAGAAGTTTGCCGCGGCCAACCTCTGACTTCACCGTGGCGAACTCCCAAGATCTAAGACCCAGATTCTAACATTCAAACACAAAGTTGCACATACTAGACATATACACTCATTTATACAATTCAAACCATCTAAATCATATTATATACATATGCTTGAATTTGTACTAGTTACCGATTCAAATATTCTCAAATTTATTATAGCAATTTAATCATTAACCAATATAGTTTAAGAACTCATAATTAAGCAAGTTAATGCATAACACATAACATTCAAATGCATCATACTTGCACAAACAAATGGCTCGAGGTACAATCCTTGCTGTTGAACTCATACTCAAACTTAAACTGCTGAAAAGAAAAGTTTAAGCTATTGATGATCATAATCATCTGTGTATCCACATCCATATTTGCCCTAAGCATCTCAGCCTCAGTGACCGCAGAGATTACCTTCATCATGTAATCCCTCACCGATTCACTAGGTTTATGTCTGAGATTATAATGGTTTGGATAGCTTTCACTCTTGCAGATCTAGTCCTCACACCAAACATCTCATGTAGGTGATGGACCATTGAACTAGCAGTTTTCATACAAGCAATTTGCTTTTGCAACATGCCGCTGACAGAAGCTAGAATATAACACTTAGTAGTCTTGTCAGCATTCTGCCAACGCTCATGTTGTTGGACTTGCTCAGGAGTTGAATCTCC
>JAOSBK010032435.1:0-11327 GCA_027568895.1 Erythroxylum shatona | reverse complement strand
AGAGTGAAAAACGAAAATAGGAGAGAAGAAGAGAGGTTTCGGTGAAAGAAGAAAAGAAGAGAAATCAAGTTTGTTAAAGTAGGTTAACCATCTTTTCTTCTTACTTTATTAAAGGAATGGGTTGTGTTAAGGATGAAGGAGTTAGAAAGAAAAGGGTTTTGTGTAGAGAATAAAAGGTTTGTGCTGAAAGAAGATGGATTAGTAGTTTTTGGGGTTTCTAAACTAGGTCTTTGGTTTTCTAACTTAGATGGACTATGAGTAGGTTAGATTTGAACTTAATTTATGTTTATTGCAAATTTTGTGATTTTTAAAGTTTAAAAATTTTATTGGAATGTTGTTTTGAATAGAACCTTGGTTGTTTTAGGAAACTAAGGGAATCCTACCTAAGAGTAAGCGGAAAGGCAAGCTTGACTTAGATTTTCACAAGCTAATTAGGTGGGTAATGTATTTATAGTTATTGTGTAATTGGGAAAATTCTTACCTACGTATGTGTATGTTGATTTGCTTGAAAGTGAAATAATTGAGAATGTTTGGAAATGCATGATGCATTATGATTATGTTATACCGTGAAAAAGGTTATAACATTTTGAGTTAGATGAAAAGAAGAAAAGACATGAAGGTATGAGCATATGATTGAATTGAGCATAAATTGTTTGTGACTAGCCAAGAGAGGAACCCGTTTCATTAGTCAAGTGCACGTTAACCCATTGCCTTCTCTCGGCTGCTCACTTGAGGCCACAAGATCTTGAGAATTTGGACTCGTTTTGCTCACGGTGTAAACTTCAGTGTCTTCGTTTCGTTCCACAGAACTCTCGAGCTATTTGGTGTGCATTGCATCTTTAAATTTTTGAGTATGGTGTATAGTTGAGTGTTATGTTTAATGTTTGAAGTTTATACTGTGTGTTATTAGTTTAAGTTCAATTGATCAAATGCTTAAATTGCTAGAATAGATTGAGGATGCTCGAATTGCTAGATATACATATATATATGCATAAATATGTGGTCAATTCCCTTCTTAGGTGCAGAATGAGAAGTTTAGCAATCCTTGCAAGGCATCGAAAACTCCAAGATATTAGAAACTTTTGTAACTAAGTTAGTTCGATCACTTTTGGATAGCTTTATAAACAT
This sequence comes from Erythroxylum shatona, assembly GCA_027568895.1. Lineage (NCBI taxonomy): Eukaryota > Viridiplantae > Streptophyta > Magnoliopsida > Malpighiales > Erythroxylaceae > Erythroxylum > Erythroxylum shatona. The sequence goes on along the minus strand of JAOSBK010032435.1, from coordinate 10,199 downwards.
GTTAAACATTGAGCATCCTATGTATGTTGTATTGTGTGTTAAGCTTTTAATTATAATGTTAATATGTAATTAAAATTATGTATAAATTTCTTTTGATTTGACAAATGAGTTTAGAACTAAAAGGTTCCCTAGGTGTATGGGCATGTTTATTTTGTAGTTGTACATTTCATAATCCAAGTCTTTCCTAGGTTTAGAAATTGTGTGATGACTTTAAGGGGAGAATTAGACTAATTAAGGCTAAATTAGTCAAAGTTGTCTTCCATAAAGTTGTAGCTTATCTTTCTAGCTTTTCAATGGTATATAGTATGAAATTTTTGAACAACGGAGTCGAAAGTTTTGGTCCGTATAAATGAAGATACTCATGAGTATAGTTTGTATCATCTGGTGACATCATATCGTCGAGTGATGACGTGTATCTTCTATACATTATTCATCTAATCCTATTGTCTGGTCCCATTTTTGACCTTGTAGATGATTGAATTTGTCTTTGAGGTTTCATGAGCGTTGTAGATCTTGAAGTTCTCTTTCGAACCATCTAAACAACACCTTAATCCGAGTTCTCTAGTGAAAGTTATGATCATTTTTCCAATTCATCTAACCCTTCATTCGGGTTCATCTAATCCTATCTTCTAGTCTCATTTTTGACCCTGTAAATGATAGAATCTGTCGTCAATGTCATAATAAAAGTTATAGATCTTGAAGTTCTCTTTTGAACCATCTAAATAACACCTTAATCCGAGTTCTCTAGAGAAAGTTATGACTATTTTTCCAATTCGTCTGACCCTTTGTCAGGGTTCATCTAATCTTATCATCTATCCCATTTTTGACCCTGTAGATGATAGAATTTGTCTTTAAGGCATAAATTATATCTTCAAGTTCTCTTTCGAACCATCCAAAGAACACCTTAATCTTAGTTCTCTAGAGAAAGTTATGATCATTTTTCCAATTCATCTGACCCTTCATCTGGATTCATCTGATCCTATCGTCTGGTCCTATTTTTGACCCTATAGATGATAAAATCTATCTTCAAGTTCTTATGAAAGTTGTATATCTTGAATTTCTCTTTCGAACCATCTAAAGAACACTTTAATCCGAGTTCTCTAAAGAAAGTTATGACCTTTTTTCCAATTCGTCTGAACCTTCATCTAGTTTCAACTGATCCTATCATCTAGTCCCACTTTTGACCTTATAGATAATAGAATTTGTCTTCAAGATCTTCATTAAAGTTGTAGATCTTGACGTCTTCTTTCGAACTCTCTAAAGAACACCTTAATCTGAGTTTTCTAGAGAATGTTATGACCATTTTCCCAATTCATCTTACCCTTTATCTGGTTTCATCTAATCCTATCATTTGAACCCACTTTTGACCATACGGATGGTAGAATTTGTCTTCAAGGTCTTCACGAAAGTTGTAGATCTTGAAGTCTTATTTTTAATAGTCTAATAAACACATTAATCTGATATCTATAGAGAAAGTTATTCTACTTTTCCAAAAATAGGTTCAGCATGGTTGAGGACAAGTACTGTTTCAGTTTAATGATTCTGAATGTTGGGCTCCAGAAGTGGGGTCAACATTGTTTGGTATTAGAGCTTAGGCTTTTCCTAGGCTTAGAATGCATATTAGGATGAATTGTTATGTTATTTGATTACTTGTTGCATTGTGAATTGATTTAATTGCATTAAGTGACTTGCATGCCATGCATACATATAGGGATTAGGATTTTTAAAATGAAATATAAGCTAATAGTTAGTGTTTACATTGAAGGAGTAAGATGTCACCTCATAGAAGAACATGAGGAGTGTTGCAAGGATTGATTGCACCTGACTCTTCACCAAGGGAGTAGAGTATAGATGAATCAATAGCCCCAGGAATTGCTGAGGCTTCTGTAGGGAAAGGTAATGAGCCCGTTCGGTCACAGACGCGAGAGTCTCCTCTTCTACAGGAGCAAATGCCTGCTTCATTAGATCCAAGTATGTTTCAAGCATTTACTCAGGCCTTTGCTCAAGCCATGGGCCAAACGCCACAATCTTCTGCTCAGATCCCAGTTAAGAGGAAACAGTTTGACAAGCTCAGGAAGTATGGGACGGTGGATTTCTATGGGATAACGGATCCAGAAGAAGCCGAGACTTGGTTGAGAAAGACCGAGAGGATACTAGTTTAGATGGATTCTGAGGATAATAAGAAAGTTATGTATGCTACAAGTTTGCTATAAGTAGATGCTCTGCATTGGTAGGAGAGTGCGACAGGGAGTCAAATGAGACCGCCAGTGCTGGCATGGAAGGACTTCTTAGCTGCTTATAAGAAGAAGTACCTGTCTGAGGTGTATATTCAGCAGAAGTAAAGAGAACTTCTGAGTCTCACCCAGAGGGAAATGACGGTGAGTGATTATAAGTTTTGGTTTACACAGCTATCCCTATATGTAGCAGAGATGATGATGAGTGAGGTAGTTAAGTGTCGTAGGTTCGAATCGGGATTGCATCTAGTTATCAGATAGAAAGTGGTGGTACAGAATTTTTGTGATTTTCAACAACTAGTTGAAACGACTCTGAGGGTTAAGAATATAGAGAACATAAAGAGCGTCGTGAGCAAAAAGAGAATTTCCCTGTGCAGTCTGAGGAGAGGAGCAATGGGGCAAGCAGGTCCAAACCGATGAGAACTTCTATTGTTTCTTATCAAGCCTCTACAGCGGGAGGCAGTAGAAAGGGAGATGGGGATAAGCTACCCATTCCCAAATGTGAACATTACGGAAGGTTTCATAGAGGGGAATGTTACCAATTGACAAGAGCATGCTTCAATTATGGAGAGAAAGGACACATGGTAAGAGAGTGTCTAAAGTATGCAAGAAGAGAGGAAACACAGATGCAAGTTTCGAAGAGAACTGAGACAGTAGGGCAAAATATTGCAACTGAAGTGGGCAGCTTTGATGCAGCTAGGAGGGTGAATCCTCTAGGAAGACCAAGGGGCACCAACTAGAGTGTTTTCAATGACATAGGAGGACGCAAAGATCGCTCCAAAAGTTGTGACGAGTATGATTAAATTATTTGATGATAATGTAATTGTTTTGATTAATCCGAGTTCTACCCGCTCCTTTGTTTCATCAGGTAGAACTGTGTATGATAGAGATTTGAGCCCATTGGATACTCCTTTAATGGTTAGTACTCTAATAGGCCACTATATTGTGATTAGTCAAGTTTATAGAGATTGTGAGATATATATTAGTGGGGGACATATAGTGGTGGATTTAATGTCATTGAATATGGGAGGATTAGATGTGATTTTGGGTATGGACGCCTTAGAGAAATATAATGCCAACTTAGATTGCAAACAGAAGACAGTGGAGTTCGAGCTGGATAATAGAAGAAAGGTGATGTTTATGGGAGACAGAAAAGTTAACTCATTGAGGATTGTTTCGACTTTGATGATAAAGAAAATGATGAGGAAAGGGTGTGAAGCATTTTTGGCCTATGTGGTAGACACGAGGGCAGATAGAGGGAAGTTAGAAAATATACCAGTGGTCATGGAATCCCGAATGTCTTTCTTGAGGAGTTACCAAGACTACCACCACCTAGGAAAATTGAATTTTTCATTGAGCTTCTTCCAGGCACAACGCCAATTTCGATTCCGCCTTCTAAAATGGCTCCAGTGGAATTGAAGGAGCTTAAGGAGCAAATGGAATATTTGTTAGAGAAAGGTTATATTAGGCTGAGCTCTTCACCTTGGGGAGCTCCGGTCTTTTTTGTGAAGAAGAAAGACGGATCATTGCGAATGTCTATGGATATAGGAAGCTTAACCATGTCACCGTTAAGAATAGATATCTGCTTCCATGCATAGATGACTTGTTTGATCAGTTGTAAGGGGTAAGGATCTTTTCGAAGATAGATTTGAGATCAGGTTACCATCAGTTAAGGATAAAGGAGTTAGATGTGTCAAATACTGCTTTTAGAACATGGTATGGCTACTTTGAGTTCTTGTTCATGCCTTTTGGATTGACAAATGCACCTGCAACTTTCATAGATTTGATGAATAGTTTTTAAGCCTTTTTTAGACCAATTTTTCATTGTCTTTATTAATGATATTTTGGTCTATTCTAAGAGTGATAAGGAGCATGAGCAACATTTAAGGATTTCTTTGGAGACATTGAGGAAGAATGAGTAGTATGCCAAATTCAATAAATGTGAATTTTGGCTAAAGAAAGTCACATTTCTTGGACATGTGACTTCAAAGAAAGGAGTACATATGGATCTGAGGAAGATAAAAGCGGTTGTGAAATGGGAAGCACCTAGAATGTAACTAAAGTGAGAAGTTTCTTGGGGTTGGCCAGGTATTAAAGAAGATTTGTGGAGGGTTTTTCCATAATAGCAGCTTCACTTTCCAAATTGACAAGAAAGAATTAGAAATTTATATGGACAAAGGAGTGCCAGATCAGTTTTGAGGAGTTGAAGAACAAACTTACAACTACATCAGTTTTGACTTTGCCTTCAGGAAGTGACAGATATATAGTGTATAGTGATGCCTCAAGGAAGGGATTGGGCTGTGTGTTGATGCAAGGCGATAGAGTGATTGCTTATGCTTCTAGGCAATTAAAGTCCTATGAGATGAAATATCCTATGCATGATTTGGAGTTAGCTGCCATAATTTTTGCATTGAAGGTATAGAGACACTACCTATATGGAGTCACCATCAGGGTGTTTACAGAGCACAAGAGTCTTAAGTATCTGATGAGCCAAAAGGAGTTGAATTTGAGACAAGGAAGGTTGTTAGAGCTATTGAAAGATTATGACTTGATGATAGAATACCACCTGGGGAAAGCTAATGTAGTAGCGGATGCACTAAGTATGAAGTCCACTATAACATATGTGGAGACAGTATACCTTCCTTTGTTAAAGGAATTAGCTAAGGTTAAGGTAACATTGAGGTAAGTCAAATTTGATTGTGTATTGGCTAACTTTAGATTCAGGCAGTGTTGAATGAGAAGATTAAGAAATTGTAGGAATAAGATGAGTATTTGAGCAGGCTTTGAGAAGAGATTAAAAATAGTAAACCTTCTGAAATAGAGATTAGAGAAGATGGATTAATGATGGTAGGTAACAAATTGTGTATTCCTGACATGTTAGAGTTAAAAGAAGAGATTCTAGATGAGGCACACCGTGTACCTTATACTATACACCCAAGAAGTATAAGAATGTGTAGATATTTAGAAGAGCATTTCTGGTGAAAAGGAATAAAGAAAGAAGTTACGGAATATGCTAAAAGATGCTTAGTGCGCCAGCAAGTTAAAGCTGAACACCAGGCACCTCAAGGCAAGCTTAAACCTCTGCCAATTTTGGAATAGAAATGGGAAAATATTATGATGGACTTCTTGATGGGATTGCCAAGGACTAGTAGGAAGGATGACGTAATATGGATGATTATGGATAGGCTAACCAAATTTGCACATTTCTTGCCAATTAAGCAGACAGATTCTTTGAATGCTTTGGCTAAGAAATATATGGATGAAATAATATGACTTCATGAGATTGCAAGCTCTATAGTTTCAGATAAAGACCCCAAGTTCACCTCCAAATTATGGGAAAGCTTATAGGAGACTTTAGGAACCAAGTTACACTTTAGTACAGCTTTCTATCCATAAACGGATGGTCAATCAGAAAGGAGAATATGGACATTGGAGGTAATGTTAAGATCTTGTGTTATCTAGTTTGTTTACAATAATTCCTATCACTCAAGAATTTAAATGACACCTTATGAAACTTTGTATGGTAGGAGGTGCAAAACTCCTATTCGTTGGGATGAAGAAGGTGAAAGGAGACTTATAAGACTTGAGTTGGTACAAGTCACAGTTGATAAGATTAAATTAGTGAAGCAAAGACTTAAAGTAGCTCAAGATAGAATGAAGAGCTATATGGGTACACATAGAAAGGAGATGAAATTTAAAGTTAGAGACAAAGTGTTTCTTAAAGCTTCTCCATTAAAAGGGGTTTTGAGATTTGGTAAGAAGGACAAGCTTAATCCAAGATACATAGGCCCATATGAGATCATTGAGAAGATTGAGCCTTTAGTCTATAAGTTAGCTTTGCCACCGGAGTTGTCTAAGATTCACAATATTTTCCATGTATCAATGTTGAGGAAGTACCGATCTGATCCTTCACACATAGTTCAATCTTCAGAAGTTCAGTTAAGAGAGGATTTGACATATGAAGAACAACCAATGGAGATTTTAGATTCAAAGGAAAAGGTTTTGAGGAACAAGACTGCGAAGCTGGTTAAAGTCCTGTGGAAGAACCATTCTACTGAAGAGGCCATGTGGTTGGAGGCCATAAGAGAGAAGTATCCACACATCTTCAATGTCTCAGGTACAAATTTCGAGGACAAAAATCTTTAAGGGGGAGAGTTGTTAGACCCTGAAAATTTTTTTTAAGTTAAGCATGAATTAAAAATAAGTTTGAGGTTTAGATGGGTTAAATTTTTGGAGTTATAACTATGTCAAAGTTAGTAGGATTTATTGAATGGGTAAGTGGAATTAAAGTGTTGACGTAATAAGGATGTTCAAGGACATTTTTGGGAGATAACTTAAGAATAAAAGAACATAAGCTTATAAGGAGGGGAAAAATGGACTTTTTGGACTCATTAAGGATAGAAATGGAAGAAGAATATGTTGTCTTTCTTGTTAAGAAGAGAAAAACGTGAATTGAAGGGGAAGGAGAGTGAAAAAAGAAAATAGGAGAGAAGAAGAGAGGTTTCGGTGAAAGAAGAAAAGAAGAGAAATCAAATTTGTTAAGGTAGGTTAACCATCTTTTCTTCTTGCTTTATTAAAGGAATGGGTTGTGTTGAAGATGAAGGAGTTAGAGAGAAAAGGGGTCTGTGTAGAGAATGAAAGATTTGTGTTGGAAGAAGGTGGATTAGGAGAACCCAATTGATTTTAGGATTTCTAAACTAGGTCTTAGGTTTCTAATCTAGATGAACTATGGGTATGTTAGATTTGAGCTTAATTTTTGTTTGTTGCAAGTTTTGTGATTTTTGAAGTTTAAGACTTTTATTGGAACGTTGTTTTGAATGGAACCTTGGTTGTCTTAGGGAACCAAGGGAATCCTACCCAAGAGTAAGGGGAAAGGCAAGCTTAACTTGGATTTTCACAAGCTAATTAGGTGGGTAATGTATTTATAGTTATTGTGTAATTGGGAAAATTGTTTCCTATATGTGTATATATTGATTTGCTTGAAAATGAAATAATTGTGAATGTTTGGAAATGCATGATGCATTGTGACTATGTTATACCTTGAAAAAGGTTATAACATTTTGAGTTAGATGAAAAGTAGAAAAGGCATGAAGGTATGAGCATATGATTGAATTGAGCATAAATTGGTTGTGACTAGGCAAGAGAGGAACCCGTTTTGTTAGTCACGTGCATGTTGACTCATAGCCTTCTCCCGGCTGGCTACTTAAGACCACGAGATCCTGAGAATTCAGACTTGTTTTGTTCACGGTGTAAACTTCAGTTTCTCCGTTTCCTTCCATGAAACTCTCAAACCATTTGTTTATGCATTGCATCTTTAAATTTTTGAGTATGGTGTATAGTTGAGTTTTATGTTTAATGACTGAAGTTTATGCTATGTGTTATAAGTTTAAGTTAAATTGATCAAGTGTTTAAATTGCTAGAATAGATTGAGGATGCTCAAATTGCTAGATATACATGTACATATGCTTGAATATATGGTCAACTGCCAATGGCTATAAATATATTAGCCACTGAGTTGTGTAGCTCCCCCACTATTCCCTCCTCAAGTGCAGAACGAGAAGGTTAGCAATCCTTGTAAGGCATCAGAAACTCCAAGAGATTAGAAAATTTTGTAACCAAGTTAATTTGATCACTTTTGGATAGTTTTATAAGCATGTTAAACATTGAGCATCCTATGTATGTTGTATTATGTGTTAAGCTTTTAAATATAATGTTAATATGTAATTAAAGTTATGTATGAATTTCTTTTGATTTGGCAAATAAGTTTAGAACTGAAAGGTTCCCCAGATGTATGTGCATGTTTCTTTTGTAGTTGTACATTTCATAATCCAAGTCATTCTTAGGTGTAGAAATTGTGTGCTGACTTTAAGGGGAGAACTGGACTTTAGGGATAAATTAGTCAAAGTTGTCTTCTGAAAAGTTGTAGCTTATCTTTCTAGCTTTCTAACGATATATAGTATAAAATTTTTAGACATCGGAGTCGAAAGTTATGGTCCTTAGAAGTGGAGATGCTCAGGAGTACAATTTGTATCGTCTGGTGATATCATATCATCTGGTGATGACTTCATATCATCTGGAGATGATGTTATATCGTCTGGAGATAATGTATCGTCTAGTGATAATGTCATATCGTATGGTGATGACGTCATATCGTTTGGTGATGATGTCATATCGTCTAGTAATGACGTGTATCTTCTGTACACTGTTCATCTGATCATATCATCTGGTCCCATTTTTGACCCTATAGATGATCTAATTTCTTCGAGATCTTCACAAAAGTTGTATATCTTGAAGTTCTCTTTGGAACCATCTAAAGAACACCTCAATCCAAGTTCTCTAAAGAAAGTTATGACCATTTTTCCAATTTGTCTAACCCTTCATCTGGGTTCATCTAATCCTATCGTCTGGTCCCTCTTTTGACCCTGTAGATGATAGAATATGTCTTCAAGGTCTGAATGAAAGTAGTATATCTTCAAGTTCTCTTTTGAACCGTCTAAATAACACCTTAATCTGAGTTCTTTAGAGAAAGTTATGACCGTTTTTCCTATTCATTTGACCCTTCATCTAGGTTTATCTAATCCTATCTTCTGGTCCCATTTTTGACCCTATAGATTATAGAATTTATCTTCAAAGTCCTCATGAAAGTTGTAGATCATGAAGTTCTCTTTCAAACCATCTAAAGAACACCTTCATCCAAGTTCTTTAGAGAAAGTTATGACCATTTTTCCAATCCATCTAACCTTTATCTAGGTTCATCTGATCGTGTTGTCTAGTCCCATTTGTGACCCTGTAGATGATAGAATATGTCTTCAAAGTCTTCATGAAAGTTAGATCTTGAAGTTCTCTTTCAAACCATCAAAAGAACACTTTAATCGTAGTTCTCTAGAGAAAGTTATGACCACTTTTTCAATTCGTCTGACCCTTTGTTTGGTTTCATCTAATCCTATCATCTAGTCTCACTTTTGACCCTATAGATGATAGAATTTTTCTTCAAGGTCTTCATAAAAGTTGTAGATCTTGAAATCGTCTTTCGAACCATCTAACATTTAGAAAATGAAGTTATTTGCCATTGAACAGACATCATTTTTTTAAAATTTTTTAATTTTTTAACATTTAGCAACGAGTTTAAAATTCTTTGCCAAATGTTACACAATAGGCGACGATTTTGTATAATTGTCACCAATAACATAAATTTTTATTTTTTGCATTTCTGGTATTTTTGAAATTTAACATTTTTATAAAATTGTAAACAATTTATAAATAATAAAAATAGTTTTATGAGACCACATCAAATTTTCTTATCATCTATATTAGAATTTCAAAACAAATAGTATAAATAAATATAATATGCATTCATATATAAAATGTTGCCTTGTTTTATAAATATTTTAAATTAAATTATTCTTAAATAAATTTATTTATATACTTACAATCATTGTAAACAATATTAAATTGGTAACTATATATTTGGCTACCAATTTACAAATTCATCGCCAATATTATACTTTTTTATAGATTTTTAGATTTTGCTAAATTTTTAAATATATCATAACATAAATTATTATAGAAATTATATATAATAAATACAATTTTATGATACCACATTAAATTATGAAATCATATATATTAAAGAAATTAATAAACATATATATGACATTTTTCACTAAATTTATTTTTACACTTATATAATCATTGTATTATTGTTAATAAATATTAATTATTAAGAAAAGCAATTAGCTTAAATTTTTGATATTTTGAACTTATTAACATTAAAATTGTGATTTGTCACCAATAAAAACGTAGCCAAAAGTCCCATATAATATTTTTAATTAAATTGCTATTATTGTTGTTGGGACCCGATCCGGAAACCAGATCCCAACCGAAAAACGAAGGAAACAAAGCGGATTCAAATCGAATCACAACATGCGGAAGCAAACACGAATACAAATCGGATATGAATACGAA